>JABSTL010000264.1:0-44669 GCA_013759095.1 Fusarium sp. NRRL 29148
CTGCACCTCAATTCTGTGCCGTACAAGACTACGAACCAAGGTAGTGATCGTTCTATCAGAGACATGATGAATTCTGCTGTCCGAAATCGATCTGAGGACCGCGCGCCAAGAGATTCGTCTTCTACCAGAAGGGCACAACGCGACAAGGAATCAAAGACCCAACCGTCCTCTCTGAATGAGAACGGAGGCTCTTTTTTCAATGGCCTCAAGAGCTCTGGTACCCGTGCCGCTGGCATGCTGAGCGACCGTTTTTTCAGCAAGAGTGGGCGTGGAGGTCGAGAGGACAAGGATGCTCTTGACGATGAACACTATCAAATCAAAGTTATCAACTTACCACTAGTTGAACAAACACGATTGACGAGAATATCAAAGCGCCTCGAGGATTCAAGGGACAAGACGGAGTTCTGGATGCCTGCCTTTCCTTGGCGAGCAATAGATTATCTAAACTACAAGGGATGCGAAGTTGAGGGTCTTTATCGTGTTCCGGGCAGTGGGCCTCAGATCAAGAAATGGCAGCGCAAGTTCGATGAACGTAAGTTTATGCCGTGTTCCTGATAACCAAAGGAACTCAGATTAACTTGGAACAGAATACGACGTCAACCTGTTCAACGAGCGCGACCTTTACGACATCAACATAATTGGTTCGATGCTAAAGGCTTGGCTACGAGAACTTCCCGACGAGCTGTTCCCCAAAGCGGCACAGGATCGAATCGCAAGAGAATGCGCAGGTGCTGAGGAAGTTCCTGAGCTACTTATCGAAGAGCTCTCGAATCTCTCCCCCTTCAACTATTATCTGCTTTTTGCCATCACATGCCACCTCAGTCTTCTCTTAGCCCACTCGGACAAAAACAAGATGGACTTTAGGAACCTGTGCATCTGCTTCCAGCCGTGTATGAAGATCGACGCGTTCTGCTTTAAGTTCTTGGTGTGCGACTGGCGCGACTGCTGGAGAGGATGCAAGAATGAGGCCAAGTATATCGAGGAGGAATACATGATCTTCGACCAGCCTCCACCAAGGGGACTCGCTGAACCAGCGAAGCCAAGACCACAAGATGAGTCGGAGGACGACCGACAACAACTCTCGTCTTCAGGGAGCAGCAAGCAGTCAGGCCGCCTCAGCCCCAGCGACCAGAAATCAAAGCTGAAGAAGAAGCAGCTCCAGATATCCCCCTCCAACGGAAGCGTCGTCTCGAACGAATCGACAGCCCCAACCGCCTTGATCATCAATAGCGACCGCGAGTTAGGCAGAACCTCGAGCGAACTGCGGCCCTTGTCACCTATTATGCCTCTATCTCCCCTCGGCTTCTAAAATCAGAGACATCGTGACGACACGCTGTATTCCACAAGCATATTAACGCCCGGCTACCCATGGAGGTGGTTAAAAGGATAGCCGAGGCAGAAAGATCATACCTCGAAGAAATAGAGGTCTTGAGGTCGAGATGAGAAATGCACTAAGTGCTTAATCTATCTCAGCGCCTCTCTGCGACTCTACCTCAACTGAGGGTAAATGTCTCAAGTATCGACCACGGCGTCTGCCATGATGGAGTCTGCGACTCCATCCTTCGGCGATAGCCAATTCAGGATGGCACGCCCTTATGACCTTGTCATTCAATTTGATTGCACATTTTTGGTTGCTTCTAACGCCTGGCGTTTCTGGACGGTTTGGCAATTTGCAATCGAGTAAAACATTCAAGGAATGCTTTGAATTTGGCTCACCTATCTACGACACCAAGCGAGTGATGTTCTTGACCTGCACTTTGTCTTTTATCTGTTGTTTGGTATACCCCATGATGCATTTTGAGGAGAATATCGTCCAGGGGTGTCTTGTACCCTGCGTTAGAGGGGAATCTTGTTTGAAGTTCCAGCGTTTCTGATTCTGATGATTTATTGACAAACATGCTGCCTCTTTGCCCAAGCTGATTATGTAGCTCGCTCTCGAGCACTCCGATGAGGCAAGCTGCCTTAGTAAGAATTGTGGTTGGCAATCATGTTGCAGGGAAATGAAGACACGCCAAGCAAGAGATGAGCATGGAGATTACCAAAATATGGAGTACATCTGTTTCTGATGACTAGAAATCGCCGAGAGCGGAGAGTTGTTGGGCAGCAGAGTTGAAATTGGCAGATGCTACCTAGTAGATAGTGTCTGGAATTTAGTGAATATACTCCGCAAGAAATCGCTTATCTATTAAATGCATAATCTTCATCAAGATCAACTATCAGGTTGGGGGAGAACCCTTGGTAGTTGTATTTCGTTGTTACGCATAGCCGGGACATGGAATCCAGGCCAGACAACAAGGAGGTTGACAGCTGCAGCGTCTTCCTTTTCCATTCTTTTCTTCCAAAGCCGAACGTCTAAACCATCCCAAGTCCCTAGCTTTTAACATGCCGATTCGAAACGCCAATGTCCTGAACGCCGCTCCATGCTCAACAGCAATAGTCTTGACCAAAGCTGACAATAAATTGCCGACCAATCCCGTTCCCTTTCAAAGCTGTCGCAGCCTATTTTCCTGTGCCTTGAGCCTGGTTCTTGCGCATCTTTCGCTCGTTGCGCTTGATTCTCTCGTTGCGCTCTCTTCGACCATCGCCACGGATTGAGGTACCCTCTTTTCGCTTCTTTTCGGCTTCCATATCAACCTCGACAATGGGCCAGTCCTCGCCCTTCTTGTTGAGAGCCTTGTATCCCCACTTGCGCTGCCATTCGCCTGTCTGCTCGTCGAAGGCAAGGTTGCGACGCTGCTCGCGAGTCTTGGGCTTAATGCCCTTCTTAGCGGCGAAGCGCTCCCACTTAGTAGGAGGCTTGGCCTGCGGAACGGGTTTCTCGCGGGGGAGACGGGTGCTCGGGGCGGGAAGGGTGAGAAGGACACCCTCGGTGGTGGAGTTCAGAGGGCAGGTGGAGAGGAACTGGTTGATGAGAGACTGGGCGCCGTCCCTGGCAAGCTCGGCGAGGGACTGCTCGAGATTGTCGCGGTCGAGAGTGACGGGGTTTGGGTCCTCTGCGAGGAGATGGCCGAGATCGAATGTGTAGGGCGTGGGCTTCTCGACTGCGACAGGCAGCTTTGGCTTAGAGCTTGGGAGCGCCATTGCGATATTCGTGGGAGTAAATAATAATTATAGAGGCTAAAGTTGAGGTCTCTTGGAAATCGGCATAAACTTGTCAAAGGATGAACAGGTTTGTCGTTGCAATGCGCTCTCTTGTTATGGTACTGGTACTGGTACTGGGACTTTTTTTTTTCTGAGGTCCTCCATGCTATGCTATCTTTTTTCTGTACCGATAAGGCATGTCGGATCAGTGGACAGCCGTTTTTCCGAAACAGGGCCTATAAGCCAATCACAGGACCGCAGTCCTTCTCTTACCCCAGTATCTTTGAGGTGGGTGGTTTAATCCACCCGAGATTTTCGAAGCAGCATTCAACTTAAGCTCACCACGGCCTCTAAACGAGCGTCCTAGAACCGGCCCAATTGGCGTCAACTCGACGATAGACGCCTTTCTCGCCATCTATATCTAAGAAGAGCCTGTCAGCCGTCAGTTTGGGACAGTGTTGCAAGCAATGGCGTCCGCCAATTCGCTTCGATGCCTCATGAGGCCGACTATTCCCAGGGCTCCTCGAATTCAACCGGTTCTCCTCGCCCCATTTTCAACTTCAATCGCTGCTCTCGCCGTCTCAGCTCCTCCGGCAATCAAGAGCCGCCGAGACCTTCCACAGAAGGTCAAGAAATCCTATAAGAAACGTGCTAATGTGACGCCTGTCCGAAAACCTCAGCCTGGCGAGCGAAAGGCCTTCCGAAAGCGCATCCAGCTCAGCAATAACAGTGCTCTACCTGTCGCAGGCCTTGAGAATCTAGATGCCAGTAACATTACCAAGGCTGAGAGTGCTGGAAAGATGTTTGCTATTCCTGATCAGGTTGTGGATCATCTCCGTGCCCTCGAGGCTTTCAAGACGACACAGACATGGAACCTATTCCGAAAACCCCATGTTCTGCAGCGCAAAGAGACAGTCGAGTTGATGAAGAAACTTGAGCTAGCGGCCAAGGAAAAGAAGGCTCTTAGGTGTGTGTTGACGGGTAGTAAGCTGTCTGGAAAGAGTATGGCCATGCTACAGGCTATGACATATGCACTTCTTAACAACTGGGTGGTATTCCATGTCCCTGAAGGTACATATCCCCGAGCGACACCTTCACGTTTTCATGCCTCTGACTGACCATAACAGGTCAGGATCTGACCAACGGCAACACTGAATACTCACCCATTCCCGAGACTGAGCCAATGCAGTTCTCCCAACCCATCTACTGTCTTAAGATGATACAGAGCCTCTATAGAGCCAACCGTGTCGTTCTTGAAAAACTCAACATCGAGAAGGACTGGTCCAAGTTCACTAACCTCAAGGAGGGCGCTACCCTCGCTGATCTGGCTCTCAGCGCAAAGGAGGCCGAGTACGCATGGCCAACCCTCCTTGCCCTATGGACTGAGCTCACCCTGCCTGGGCGACCCCCCGTGCTCTTTGCTCTTGACGGCCTTGCCCACATCAACAAGATCAGTGATTACAGAGACCCCTCGTTTAACGAGGTACATGCCCATGAACTGGCTCTTGTCCGCCTCTTTATTGACGCCCTATCTGGCAAGACTCCTCTCCCTAATGGCGGTGCTGTCATCGCCGCCACCTCAGAGAACAACTCCCATCACCATCCATCACAAGAGCTTGTTCTCTCGCAGCTCGAGGCTGGCCAGGCGGGCCGTGAGATCCCCAAGCCTGACCCCTATGAGCGCAAATATGACGAGCGTGTGTACGAGGCGCTCAAGAACAGCTGGGTTCTCCGTCTTGAGGGTATCACGAAGGACGAGGCTCGCTCTTTAATGGAATACTGGGGCGCCAGCGGGCTTTTCCGACATGTTGTCAATTCAAGAACAGTGTCCGAGAAGTGGACCGTGGGCGGCCACGGTAATGTTGGTGAGATGGAGCGTGCTGCATTGATGCAAATGAGGCTGTAAATGTATTCTAGAAATGTACAATACTGGTGTCTGAAACCCGAAAAATGCACTACTTCTTTGCTTACCATCTGTGCTACACGAACGACTAAAGCTTTATGCTTGTTATTACAGCTGAGTTATTTATTGGTTGGTTTTTGTTGTGATGGAAACCTCATGCCCAATTCTCATCATTGACAGAGTTCTACCAGCATACTATTCTCATCTACCTTCATATGCCAAAACGCCAGACCTTTTTACATAGAACATCTCACTTCGTTACATGCCCAGCTCTCAAAAGTCCATGTCATCCTCTTGGTCGTTATCAAGATCGCTGTTGACAAATACCAGTCTTGCACCATTCCTGGTGGTTTGCCAGACCTGTTAACCATTGTTAGCGATTTGTTCATATACTAAGGAGCGTCTCCAAAAAAAATAAAAAATACTTACATCCATGGTGGTGTATTCTTGCACAGCGTTGGACCACTGGTCGGCAGTAAAGCCTCGAGCGATGACTCGCGCCTTTAATTGCGTCATGCTCAGCTCAATACCGAGATCTTCTTCGCCAGCGGCATCCTCAGGACGGCATTGGCCGGCATCAGCAAGTTGCTTGACGAAATTGTAAATTCTGCTGCTAGGATCCGCGTGCGCTCGACCAGTGCCAAGATCATTGTTCAGACTTTCTTTGCTAGCCTCGACTAGTCTGAGAGCCTCATCAACATCGTCTTGAGTGACCTCATTGCTGAATCGAAGTCGGGCCAAGGCCTGGGCCAGACGGACAACACCCAATAGGGTACGAGGGGTTGTGTGGGTAAACTGCTTGCCCTTCTTCTCAGCGCGCTGCTGCTGGTCTCGCATGCGTACGTATGTCTTGATCATGTACTCAGAGACCGTTTCAGGAACGACAGGTCGGTATGTCCTTGCTTGGGCGATGTAGGATCGCACTTCATGAGGACTGAAGACAACATTATCAGTGCCGATATCGGGATGTCGGCTGTTCATGTGCACAAACGCAACGTGTTTGGCAAGCTGTTCGTCTGTTTCGCGCGTGGGGGTATCAAGAAGCAGGAATAGGATATCGAAACGGGATAACAGCGCGGCGGGGAGATTAATGTTTTCGACAGGGGAGATTCGAGGATTATATCGTCCATAAACAGGGTTAGCGGCGGCAAGAATAGAGGTGCGAGCGTTGAGAGTTGTTGAAATTCCGGCCTTTGAAATGGAAATTGTTTGCTGCTCCATTACTTCGTGAATGGCTGTACGGTCAGTCTCGTCCATCTTGTCGAACTCATCAATACAGCAGATTCCGTTATCGGCCAGGACGAGAGCACCACCTTCAAGAACCATTTCATCCGTGACAGGATCACGCATAACAGCAGCCGTGAGACCGACACCACTGCTTCCACGACCTGAGGTGTAGACGCCACGAGGGGCGACCTTTGAAATGTACTTGAGGAGCTGAGACTTGGCCACACCAGGATCACCCATCAAGCAGATGTTGATATCGCCACGAATCTTCATTCCGTCTCCCATTTCCTTTGTCACACCACCGATAAGTAGAAGAAGAAGAGCCTTTTTGACATCAAGATGTCCGAAGATTTCGGGAGCAATCGACTTCGCCAACAGTTCGTAGACTTGGCCAGTCTGGCGGTATTTTTCAATCCGGCGGACCAGTGTGGAGTCAACAATCATCTCACTGTATGCCTTTTTGTGTTGGAGAACGTGATGTGCCTCGAGATAAGTATCAGTGAGCAACCCCGCCTTCATCGCCTTGAAACCTGTGTAAGGGGTAGGGAGGAAGATGCCCGAAATATCGACAACATCACCAGGGTTAATTTGGCGGACGAGAGTGCCATGGCAGAGGACGGTAAGACTTCGAGGAATCTGACCAATTGGGACCTGCTCGGCCATCTCCTGGACCTTGACCTCCTGGAAAGGCAAGAACTTTGAGGCTCTCGAAGAAGGGTTGAGTTGACCCTTGGCCTGGTTCTGCTTGCAGTCCTCAGAAGGGCACATAGTTAAGGGGCCATATTGCTTGTCAGTAACAGGCTGGAAGATTTCACAGCCACATCTGTCGCAAGTGTAGGCGCTGACTTGAACAATGGGTTTGACATCAGAAACTCGAGTGGCGATCGCACGAATGGTAATAAGATGACCCAAGTGCTCGCCTCGCACTTGTCGAACTGCCAGAGCTTTTGAGGATTGGCTTGAGGTACCAGTCCTGGGCTTGAACACGATGGTGTACCTGCGAGTGAGCTCGGCAGGGAACTTATCATCTGCAGCAGTAGGGTCTCGCTCAGCGGCTTCGTCCAGTTCTCGGTTTCGGATTTGTCGTCGAGCCATCAACACGTCGAGAACATCGTCCTTGAAGCTATTCGCTGGTCAATGCGGTGCATCAACATTTGGGTCACTTGAGTACTTACTTCACATCCGCGCTCATTGGAGGCATGACCTCATCCACAGCCCGGGAAAATATTTCGACGTAGTGTTTTGTGTTCATCTCGATGGAATCAACAAGTCTCATACTGTCCTCACCGTCGAACGCTTGGTTCTCCCACTACAAGCATGTTAGTACTTTGGTGAGAAGGGGAGCATCGCAAATCATACGGTTGCCAAATCGTCAAGATCAATCGTCGCCTCGTCAATCGTTCGATCCGAGAGTTGCTGCAGCATACTCTTGTACTTGTACTGAGGAGCACGGCGCTCCTTGGCTTGCTGCCGGTTCGCATCTTGCCCATCCTCGTCCATTAAATCATACTCGTCGTCGAGGTCATCTTCTCCGATGGTGATATTGCCTAGCGCAGTTGTGATGGTTTGCTCTGGTGACGTCTTGAATCCCGTCAAGAACTCCTGAAAGGCATCTATACCGATGATTAGCTTATGTGGGGAGCTAAGTGCAGCAGGAAATGTACTGACGTTGCTGCTTCTCATAGCTGACAGGGGCCTTGAACTCGCGCAGCGCCATTGTGAAGAAATCTTATAAGGATCTCAAATTTGAAGAGCACTGTAAGTCAAGTTTGTGCGGCGCGGTGCTGTATAGTACAAAGCGAATGGAGAGATGCGATCGCGATGCACAAATTGAGTGGACTCGGGGCCAGTCGCAGGGGGGCAACGGTGGTTGCGATGGGCCCTGCCTCCTCCAACCGCGCACATCGAACGCGTCTTTTCGCGTTTCGCGACGCACAGCCACATACAGAGTTTAATTGACACCCGCCACTGTTACAGCCACAGCGGTATCGTAGGAAAGCATGGGCCACCCACCGAAGGCGTAGTTAGTCTAAAGCTGGGGAAGGGACGGGGATGATCACCGAGCACGTGTAGGGACCTCGGCTGCGGGATGAGAAAGGGACTCCAGATCGGAAATGTTTCGGCACCTGAGCTGAGCTGAGCTGTGCTTCTTCCCACCGACAAGTAATAACATCCTCCCGTGAGAGGCCGACTTAAATCGAATTAGAGTCTTCTCAATTGCCCAAGCGCACCATGCCTCCCAGACGAAATGCGCAGTCCGTCTCGGCGGAAATCTCCCTATCTCACCTCAAGAGCTGCTTGGTCAACCTTCCTACATCACTGGTCTCCCTCCTAGTCAATGTCAATACTGTAGGAACCTTCTTCTTCCCTGATTTTCTCCACTGGCAATCTTTCTGACCATACCGTATAGCCTGCACAAAATGTCATCATCGAGCTCAGCTATCGTGAGGCCTCGCCGACTGGAGCCGGCTCCCAGCAGCGCTCCATATTCGTAGGATGGACAGGTATGCCCAGCAAGAGGAGGACCGCTCTTCCTGGGACCCGCGATGGACTCAATGGCTCGCGGTCATCCCGCGATCAGGAGGTTCAGCTTGTCGAACTCGATGCCACACTAGCCAAGTCACTAGGTATATCAGAAGGGCAGAAGATCACGGCCACCATTCATCTCGATCCTCCGCTGGCGCATACGATCAATATTGAACCCCTTACACCGGAGGACTGGGAGATCATTGAGCTACATGCGACATTCCTTGAACTGAACCTCATTTCTCAAATTCGAGCGCTCCCAAACCCGCTATACAAAATTGGCGACAACCCCGTCGCGCCCCATGCGTTGACACTGCATCTATCTCCGACATCGACCGCAAGTATTAAAGTCATTTCACTGGATCCTTCACCTCCGGCCGACGTGCCATTCGCAAAGATATCTCCCGATGCCGAGGTCATCGTTGCGCCAAAGACGAGGCAAAAGAGCTCGCACAGCTCGGGCGACCACCGCAGCGTAGCCAGCACTTCCAAGTCCAAACGAAGCGCGACCAGTACGGTGCGCCGGCGAAGCGCCAAGGAAGAGCGGAGGCCTACTATGTTTCTGCGTGGTCTTGACCGAAGCTCATGTGAAGAATGGTTTGATGAAGGACCCCTGGTTCAGGACTTGAGTGTTTGGGTTGATCACGACCTTCTCTCCGGCGAAGCCTTCAAAGGAGTCAACTATGTCGCGGTCGATGTTATTAGACCAGCTGGTCTGCAACAGCCCCAACCAGAAGAAGGCGGCGTTCCTGCTGGGACGACTGCGGCTACAAAAGTCATTGCTCACCTCAGATCATGGATTGATCCTCCCAGCAGTCAATCAGTTGCTCTTTCGTCACCCCTTTGTGCAAGTCTCGGGTGTTCTGGCATGGTTGGCGGGATAGTCAAGCTTCAAGCAGCTCCACAGCAACTCCCCAAGACTGCGGTTCAGAGCATCAAGGTTTTTCCTTTCGCCACAAATGCAAAGACGGTCGAAGGTCTGCGTTTTGGTGGAGAATCCAAGGCTGAGAAGGAAGAGTCTGCGAAGCGGTTCCGACAGATCTATGCCGCTACTAGAGGCACTGATGGGCTTCTTCAAGGGCCTCTGACAGACGGCTCCATCATGGGCTTATACGACGGTCTTGATCCTCCTCAGGGGTGGGAAGGCGGAATCATTAAATTTGCCTTTGGTGGTGATTTTCAGGAGAACAAAGACGCTGCGAATTGGCTTCTTGGACTCGATACTAAACTCCCGATTGACTTTCAGCCACCGACCCCTCGGCCATCATGGCTGACCGAAACGGATGGGTTTGAGCGTCAGCCAACCCACGATTCTCTCCTTGTTGGAATCGACTCCTTGCTGGATAATTTACAGTCTAATCTTGTCCACCTTTCTTCGGTCCTTCTCACTGGTGGCATGGGATCCGGAAAATCTTCCATTGCTCGACACTTGGCACAAAAACTTCGACAAGATTCATTATTCCATACATTATACTACCCTTGTCGGAAACTAGTCAATGACGAGACACGGATCTCAACGATAAAGGAAACTTTGAACCGTTTGTTCGCCACTGCCAGCTGGGGTGCACGCTTGAACGGAAAAGCTGTGGTAGTTCTTGATGACCTGGACAAGCTTTGTCCTGTAGAAACTGAACTTCAGGTTGGCAATGACAATGGAAGGAGCAGGCAAGTCGGTGAGATCCTGTGCTCGATCGTGAGGCAATACTGTACCTGCGACAGCGGTGTTGTTCTCCTGGCCACAGCTGAGGGCAAGGAGTCGATCAATGGTGTTGTAGTCAGTGGCCATGTCGTACGCGAGATCGTCGAACTTAAGGCGCCCGATAAGGAATCGAGACGCCGAGTGATGGAATCTATCGTCATGCAGGATGCCATGACGGCTGACGAAGCTCAGACACAGTTCAGCGATGAAAGTCGACCACAAACTGCCGACGGCAGCATGACGGAAGACAGTGGTGCTTGGATGGACGGCGCTAGTCATGCAAGCAAGGGGAGTCATCCGGCAAAGATGAGCGGCTTCATCTTGGACCCAGATCTTGACTTCCTTGACATTTCTGGGTCCACAGACGGCTACATGCCTGGTGACATCAATGTCCTTGTGTCTCGTGCGAGGAACGAGGCTATCATTCGTGCCATTGCTGAGTCGCCAGACTCGACAGGCGCCATTCAGTTAGCAAGGGCTGATTTTGACAAGGCTCTCAACGGGTTCACGCCAGCCTCATTGAGGAATGTGTCGCTGCAGAGTTCGTCAACAAGCTTCAAGTCGATTGGAGGACTGCAAGAGACACGACAAGTGCTCCTGGAGACGCTACAATACCCAACTAAATATGCGCCAATTTTTGCGCAGTGTCCGCTACGCCTTCGATCCGGCCTTCTTCTTTACGGTTATCCTGGTTGCGGTAAGACACTTCTTGCCAGCGCTGTTGCCGGCGAGTGTGGCCTCAATTTCATCAGTGTCAAGGGTCCTGAAATTCTGAACAAGTATATCGGTGCCTCTGAGAAGAGTGTTCGAGATCTGTTTGATAGGGCCCAGGCGGCGAAGCCATGTGTACTCTTCTTCGATGAGTTTGACTCCATCGCACCCAAGAGAGGACACGACTCTACGGGTGTTACGGACCGTGTGGTAAACCAGCTTCTCACACAGATGGATGGTGCCGAAGGGCTGTCCGGTGTCTACGTGCTGGCAGCTACTTCACGACCTGACCTGATCGACCCTGCTCTTCTTCGTCCCGGCCGTCTGGACAAGTCTTTGTTGTGCGATATGCCTTCTCTGGAGGATCGTGTCGACATTATCAAGGCGCTGTTTCAAAAAGTCAGACTCTCGGATGAGTTGACTGAATCAGATGGGCCACTGACGGACATTGCTCGCCGTACTGAGGGCTTCTCGGGTGCTGACCTTCAGGCTCTTGTTTCCAATGCTCAGCTCGAGGCTATTCACGATGTTTTGGACGTTGATGGACCTACAGTCACTTCTAAACGACCCAACGGAACCAATGGAAAGTCGAATACCACACCTAGCTTCGTCCAGTTCCGTTATGGTAAAGACGCCAAACCTCTGACTGAGGCGACGCCAAAAAGTAGGTCTGCTGCTCTGGTGGAGAACGCATCTATTTTGGCAAAGCTTGAAGAGATCAAGATAGCTCGTAAGAAGTCGAAGCAAATCCACGGGGCTCCCGCCGCCAACACAGACGCCAAGGCGCAAAGCAGCGATCAGAGGGAAGTGGTGATTGAATGGGGCCACCTCATAAAGGCTCTGGATAGCACACGGGCTAGTATCAGTTCTGAGGAGAAGGCCAGATTGCAGAGGATATATACCGAGTTTGTTGTGGGTAGAAGTGGCCAAATGAAGGATGGGCAGGGAAGCATGGAGATTGGAGGCCGAAGTAGCTTGATGTAAGATATGGGTCTGGCATGTATAGAATGTGGATGCGAACGTAGATACCAGCATCTTGGATTAAGTTTCGTTATCTTTTGAGATTCTCGATAGAGCTTTTTATTTTAAAGCTGGTTAAGTGGAGGCAGCGTCTTCAGCAAGAATTGTCTTCATACTCTCAAGAACGGCAGCGTGGATACCCTGTCTCGCTGCAAGCAATCCATTGTTCTGACTCAGATCCCTTCCAGCTCCAAAGTCCATATCCTTGCCGTCGAGATCGGTTACTTTGCCGCCGGCTTCGGTCAAGATAAGTTGAGCTCCGGCATGATCCCAGATATGCATCACCACATCGTCAGATGAAGGGATGCGCAGCTGGAAATCACCGCCGCCAACGAGGAGTGCCGCATAACGGATGTGTGATGAGTACAGCTCGATGTTGGGAAATTTAGCACCGAAAGAGCTTGCGAGTTTGCGGATGAGGTCGTGACGAGACGTCGAACCACTCGAGTAGTTGATAATCTGAGCTTCAGCAGGGCTTGAGGCTTTGGCGACGGTGTCAAGAGGCTGGGCTGGCTGGAGACCGCTAAAGTCCATCTTACGAATCGTGGTGCCTTGCCCGCGAACTGCGGTGAGCATAAGACCCAAACCATCTTTGTCGATGGTTGACTCTGCAACTTTATCGTCCACAGGCTTGAGGTTTGCACAGCCCAAAACACCAACGACCTCCTTTCCATCCTCTACCAAGGCTAGGGAGACAGCGTACTGTTCTCCCTTGAGGAACGTAGCTGTTCCATCGATAGGATCCATTACCCAGAACCGCCCCTTTCTCCCACCCTGACCACGTCCTCCAAGATCGATCACCTCAAGAAGCTCCTCAACATCCTTGGGGCTCGCAAGGAGGGCTTCGTCGTCTGAGTTCTCGAGGTGAGCGCCAGAGGCAAGTTCCCAGACCCGCTGCTTCAAGGCGGGATCTTCTCTAAGAGCGCTAGAATCTTCCTCGCCGACGAAGTTGTCACCGGGAAATGCCTTGCGGAGGGCGCTGATGAGAACAGCTTGAGCAGCGAAGTCAGCAGCGGTGACGGGAGAGTCGTCTGATTTTGAAATGCCGCTGACGGTCGACTGGACTCTTTTTGTCAGGATCGATGCCCGTAGCACGGCGAGCTCTGCGATCTGGCGCTCAAGAGTATAGGATGACATGATGGCGTTGTAGTGGTTGGTGAAGGTGGATGTGGAGGTGGAGATATCGGGATTGTTATTTGGTGAGCTGCTGTAATATGCAGTGCTAATAAAAAGTAAAGTGGTTTATTTATGATGCGATATTTCAGGCGATGTTATGCATGAGACTGATTGAGTGAGAGGACGAGGGATGAGGGAACAGGCGGTGGTGATTTGGTGTTTCCCCACGGATCCACAGCATATCATGATGCAGTCAATGAGCGTCGTTTATTTGTTCATGTATGAGACATGAGAATAACAAATCAATGCCCGACCATTGCGACTACGTTAGTCCTAGTGTTGTGAGTTGTGCAAGATATGAGATGGCTATTCAAGAGGTAATAGAAACTTGAGTCGATCTCTCCATGGTATTCATGGTCGGTCATTGATTGTAGTTTGGTACTTATTAGGTATTTATTTGCCCCTCTCATTCGTCCAAGTCAGCCAACAACTGCATGCAGGACATTATTCCCAAGCATCCATTCTATATAATGCATCTGATACGGCATATAAGATGCTAGAATTAGTATTGTCAAGTCATCATGTGCCACTCAGAAGCCAGTACTACAGCGACCCCAACTGACTGACAGTGGCTTGTCTCTGTGGTCAAAATCCAGTTTTGACAGACTGTCCAAGTCATAGACATGATCACTCCCATCTGCGACTTCTCCCGCTCCCTCGACTGACAATCTATTCGTCTTGATATTGAGAAATTTCCGATATGTTTGGATCTGAGGATATGTACTTGACGTAAAGGTTGAATGAGTTGAGCTTATTCTTTTGGTTGAATCCTGTTTTACTTGTTCCCACGCCTTCGGGCCATCGCTTGGCTTGTGGTCGGAATGCTTCGGTTCATGAAAACAAGTGCTCGACGGGCGTGTTTGATATATCTCCGGGCTTTTGATTTCGTGCAGCTCATAGTCAGTCTCCCGAGACACGATATCATTTGGCTTTCCAACTGGAATAGGGGCTTGTTCTTGGACTTTTTCGGTTTCATTGGCTGACTCCTGCGCCAGAACCATGGTCTCCTGTGAACTTACTGGAGAATTTCTAGGTATCAAGGAAACTTTGGTGCCCTCGACGTCCAGGTTCTTTGTCTTTTCCTTGACTCCAGCTTTAGATTGTCTTGGGTTCGTTGGTCGCAGCAGACATGTCGCAGGTCGTTGCAGAAATAGAAACTAATGATATTGTGCTCTCTAAAGGGCCAATATTCTTCTCGAACCCCTGTTGATTTATCACGTCGAGTCTTTCCACAGCAATCCGTTCAAGTTCTCTGACAAATAGTCCCCTAGTCTCATCGAGCCCAGTCGATGGCAGCCTCCGCCCAGGATAGATTCTCCCGTGTGTCTTGGGTATCATGTACTTTCCATGGAACGATATAAAGGCGTTGCATAGGAAACGCGCATCTTTGTTGAAGGCGATAACTCGGGGAGGTTTCGAGCTTGGGTGGTGACGCTCGAGGTGCCACATGAGTTGAATTTCAGCGTGAATCTTTGGCTCATTCGTGATTCTCAAGAAAGTCCTCCCAGAATTTTATCGCAGTCGCTGCCGGTCTTCGATTGAAGTTGTCCAAGTCCCAGTTGGTGTTGTACTTCTTTCCAAGTGTCTTCAAATGCTCTTCCAACTTGAAAACCATGGTTTCTACCGGTGGCTTCCCGAGCGCTGTTTCATCAAGTCTGACGGGGATGGTAGAAGTATGTCCAAGTATCGAATACGTCCTCGAAAGCTTTAAAGTGTCCAAGCACATGTTTCATAGTGCGCCAACTTGTTAACGTTGTTCAATAAGCAACTGCACAAATCCGGTTCCATCCTCGAGCCAATATCTTGGAGCAGCATGGCTGGAAGACTTGATATTCTCGAGATATCGCCAAATGTGTTGATAATCAACTCCAACTTCTTGCCCAATGCTGATGTGTTGGGTGGATCTTTTGCCAACGTGATTTGAACATCATCGAATCAGGAAATAAGCACTTGGCTCGGTCTCATATACTCCCTCTTGTCATCATTCCTTGTGAATCGAACCATTTCTCCCTTGACTTTCTTTGATATGGTATCAAAGCCTTGTCTTTGGCCGCGCCTGATAAATCTCGCTCTGCTCATTCTTCGGCTTCGACACATAGAGATGACAATGCGGATAACCTGACTATGAAGTTTCTCAGAAGATACTGGTATTTTCATTAGAGAGCTCAGAAGATGCATGCTGTGTCCCTTGACTTACCTGGAGCCTCCAATTGAGTGATCTGAATACTTTATCAAACCCTTCCTTGACAGCGTCAAGATATGATGATGAGTTATGACTAGCCCTTGCCTTGGCTGCAACCATCACCACAACACTAGATTTCTTCTCCTCTACACAGACTACTATGAACCTCGTAGCATCATCTCGGATACTCCAAAAAGAAACGCCACTGTTGATGTGAGTAACTTCTCATCTACAAAGACAGGCCCTGTTGATGTCTGCTTTGCACATAGGCTCGCAGTCTTGAATGCTGTTCCTTTGGGGCATGCAGCCAATTCTACCGAGGTAGTAAAGAAGGGCAATGTTTCGAACACATTCAATCTTGGTGTTAGTCATTGACATATCTGGCTGACTAGCTAGACTAAGGAGTCGCATAGAATATTGAACTTCTCAAAGAAAGCAACTATCAGATATCTACGAAGCAGCCATATTTTCATCCTCCATGCCAATAAGCCTGATGACGAATGACACACATTGTGGTTGGTGGCAGCCTGCAGGAGGCCGGCCAGTGGCAAGCTTGCAGCAGCCCTGGAATGGGCATCACCATGTGCTACATAAGCACAGCATGATACATATACATATTACGTGAAAATATCGTGCATATATCAAGACGGCACAGGTTAATGCGAACCTCGGAGTTGTTCATCTTTCTTTATAGTTTAGAGCTTCTATCAACCCAAGCAGAAGCCATCGCCTGGCAGTCGTTGCTCGTTTCTTTCTTATCCACTGTCCATGCCATGCAGTAATCTTCATCTAACAACAATATGGGTCTCTATGCATTGTGTTAGCCTCCGCATCACCTTCTCACCTCCCATTCTTGAGGGGTGTTGAGCAGATGACCAACACCGAGCCCCAGATAACAAATCCAGTTCAACAAAGACGCGCAACGCTAGCCTAGCTCGAATGCATAAGACGTGGCCCCCCAACGTAAGTGTGTATAACCTTGGCAACAGCCAAGTCGATCAAGATGAGACAACTCCACCTATGACAAGTCCTATACCATGCTATCCGGGTATGGTCTGAACCTGAACCTCAGATCTTTCTACACGTAGTTCTTGCTCAAAATGCAGTCAAGTGTAGTAAAGGGCAAACACGCTGAAAGCCCCTGTATTTTGAGGTATGCGCAACCAAACGCCGATCCTATGCCGGAAACTGAATAAAAAGATGCTCAAGTCATAATGAAACAATATCAGGTATAATCTGCTCGTAACAGGGAGGTAGGTGTGTTTGTTTTGGTTTCGTACTGATTGTTCCTTGTTAGGAATCATCCGTTGCTTTCCTTTAGCTGATGGTGATGCTGATGGTGACGGTGACTATGCGCCATTGGTTTTGGTTGAGCCGGATCCCTTGCTACGGGAGTGTAGAGTGCGATACATATTGCTCAATCGCTTTCCCGTGACGCTCTTGCTTGTATCATCTACAGGCCACAAAGCTGCCAGAAAGTCCCTATCATCAGTGTTAGTTGGACCTGTCACAAGAAGCTGTACATCATCACAAGACTCACCAGAAGTTGCTCTTGAGACCTTCGTCGGCAGCAGTGGCTGCCAATTTCTCGTCGAGAAAAGTGCCGATAACGACCAGCTCGACGCCAAAGATAGACGCCCGCTCCTTGCTTGACTTGACGTTGTCCTTTGTTGTAGAAAGAATCCTCTCAAAGTTCTCTCGGACCGGTTTGAGTAGAAACCAAATCATGGCATCGTTGTCCTCAGCTCTCTTATCTTTGTTGTCGCCAATCCGGCGAAGTTCGTCCAGTCTTCGCAGAGCCTTGGCTCGGCGCTCATCCTGAGGATGCGAGTCATGGGCTTGCTCTCGCTCTCGCTCTCGTTCGCGATCACGGTCACGGTCACGGTCTTCACGATGTCGGTCATGTCGCCTATCATCACGTCGGTCGTCACGTCGGTCATCTCGGCGGTCTTCCCGACGATCATCGCGATGACTGTGGCTGAGGCGATGTTTATCATGTCGCCTGTCATCCCGTCGTTCGTCTCGGCGCTCATCGCGTCGCTCATCACGTCGGTCCTCATCATCCCGATGGCGCCGCTTCTCTGACCTCTCCCTGTCCTCTCCATGCTTACTGGATCGACGATGCTCCTCAATGCGGCGGTGCTTAGGGCTGCGGCTATCTTCGTGAGACAGATGCTTTCGCTTGAAATCCGGCCGTGGGGTTCCACGCTCCTCCGCATGGCTTCGGGATCGGTGCAGGTCACCATGGAGGTGGTCTCTGTCGCGGTCGCGAGACTTCTTGCCATTGTGCGGAGCAGGCGACGCTGTGGCACTCCCACGGTGACCATTGGCAATTGTCTTTTTGTTGTTGCGGTGATGATTCTCTACTGCTCGCTGCACACCACGATCATTAGAGTGTTTCGCTTGCAGGACTGAAAGCAGATACTCTGATCGACGAACGAGGTGAACGGCGCCAGGAGCCTTCATCTTGTCATTGCCCTTGCTACGCTCCTCTTTCTTCTCCACGCGATGTTCTTCAAGGAAGAGTTTGTCTACCATCTCCAGATCAGGATCGTCACGGATCTGAGGCCAAGCGCCAAAGCCGTGTCTGTCAATACCGACCAGGAGCATGGCATCTTCCTTAGCACCCCAAGCACAAGAGTAGCTAGCGGCCTTCGTCGCGTCAGGGAGACGAAACGTGTGCCAGTCATTGTGGCTGCGTATGACTTGTCGGAGAAGCTGAAGCTGCTTCGGACGTTCTATGGCCGTTTCAGCGTTGACCTTCTTGAGATCGCCAAAGTCTATCAGAACAGCCTTGCGGTCCTTTTTTGTGAGAGTCTTCCCGAGTCTCTTTTCTTCTTCCACCATCTGAGCATAGTTATCGTCCACCGCCTCCTTGGCTGCCTTGATGAATTCATCGAGGACCGACTTGACATAGTCTGGATCCCTTTCTTTCAGCTTGGCTTCCTTGATGATTTCATCCCCGCGATCATCCATTGAGCCGTAACGGAAGTAAGCCTTTATTAGACTACGTTGTTCCTTATCGTTCAAAGGACGCTTAGGATCGAGAGGCACGGGCCTTCGGTCGTCCTCCTCCTTGTCTTGCTGCTCCTTCTGTCGTTTCTTGAGACGAACATCACGTTCGCTCTCTCTGTGGCGGCTCTTGATGGCCGCTCTGCGTGGAGCACTTTCAGCCGCCACCTTGGCAACGTAGGCCTCATGCTGTTTCTTTTCTTCCTCGGCCTTGATTTCGGCGATCTTGTCGGCGGGGATAATTTGATCCCAATCAAGGTTGATGTCATCAACTTTTACATCAGTAATTTGCATGAAATTGTCCCAGTCGATGCCGCCACTACTTAGGTTTATCTTGTCGTCGACCTTGGTCTTGGTGACCTCAGCGTTCTCAAGAATTGAGTCAATGTCGAGTTGTTCAAGCCGTTCTTGGTTGCCACTCTGTTCGAACATCTTAGATGATCGCATCTTGAGAACCATTTGGATATCTTCAGACGAAGACGGGCCTTCGACCCTGAGACCCTTCTTGTTGAGTTCCTCCTTGAAAGCTGCCTTGCCATCGTCAGTGACACCGGCCTGGATGGTCAGATATTCGAGTAAGAGTTTGTTGCGAGCCCTTTCGAGAACCTCTTCCTCGACCGTCTCCTTGGAGACTAGGCGGTAGATGTTTACAGGACGTTTCTGGCCGATGCGGTGGGCACGAGCCATGGCTTGCAAATCAGCTTGAGGGTTCCAGTCAGAGTCGAAAATGATGACGGTGTCTGCCGTCATGAGGTTGATTCCAAGGCCACCTGCACGAGTAGAGAGAAGGAAGCAAAAGTCATCGCTGTCATCAGCGTTGAAGTGGTTGATGGCCATGCGTCGGGGGCCAGCAGCAATAGTGCCGTCCAATCTCTGGAACTTGTAACCCCGCAGAGAGCAGTAGTCGCCAAGAATATCAAGCATTTTGACCATCTGACTGAAGATCAGGACTCGGTGGCCATCTTTGTTCAGCTTGGAAAGAAGTTGATCGAGTAGCATCATCTTTCCACTGCTGGCAATCAAGCCCTTGATTTGATCTTCACGGCGGACGCTGCCGGCCAGGACCTTCTCCTCAGCACCAGGAAACATGTAAGGATGGTTACTGATCTTCTTCAGTTCCATCATAATATTCAGGAGAGAGTTCTTGTGTCCGTTGGTGGCATCGCAAAGGGCTGTGTAGTTTCTGGTCAGGATGTTCTTGTAGTACTCCAACTGGACATCTGAAAGCTCGACGCGGATAATCTTCTCAGTCTTGGGGGGAAGATCTGACTCGACGGTTTCCTTGGTTCGTCGCAGAATGAAAGGTGCAATGGCCTTGTGAAGTTGTTGCAGTTTCTCTTGTGCATCGCTGGCAGAAAGGGAATCAAGATCTTCGTCAATGTCGACTTTGCCGGGGTTAAGAAAGTCCAGCAAAGCAGAAAGTTCGGCCAAGTTATTTTGAATAGGTGTTCCCGTTATTAGGATCTTGCAAGGAATGCCAAAGCTAACCAGCCGGTTATATAATTGAGATTCACGGTTCTTGAGGCGATGAGCCTCATCAACAGCGAGCGTCTGCCATTTGATAGACTGCAGGAATTGCCAGTCCTGAAGAATAAACTCGTATGAAGTGACAAGGACATTGAACTTGGGCTTCTTTGGGTTGCCATCTACGAGCAGCTCATGCTCACGAATGATTTTTCGAGCATCCTCGGGTCCGAGGTAGACAACATAATTGATGTCAGGGGACCAATGATTGAAAGTGTCGCACCAAGCCGGGATGACACTCAGAGGAGCAACCACAAGCGATGGTCCCTCCTGACGTCGAGCATTACGGAGCCAGCTGAGGAATGATACGGTCTGTACCGTTTTTCCGAGACCCATTTCATCGGCCAGGATCACGTTATTGCCCTTTGTCCAGTTCAAACACAGGAAGTTGAGGCCCCGAAGCTGGAAGTTGCGGAGTTCGCCGCCTTTGATGAACTCGGGTTGCTCCTCGAGCTTGACCATTCGTGATCTTGTGTCGAGGTTCGTCTCCTTCCGGTCCGACTGCCACGAGCGTGATGCTCGATCAAGATATTGGTCAATCTGGTCTTGGAACGCGTCGCTGATTTCTGACGCGACTTCCCATGTGCATTCTTCGTACGTGAGGCCTTTCCACTTGACAAGATACTCAGTATCGTCTTCACCGTCTCGTACAGCGACCACTCGCTCGACCTTCGTATAATCCTCGAATGCTTCCTCGTCTCGCTCGCGGTCAAGGAAAAATTGCTCCTTCGTTTCGGGGGGGATATCATCGCCGACGCGGATGTCCACCTCGTACTCGATCACCTTTCTAAAGTAATTCTCAACTTTACGGTAACCTCGATAATCTCGAATGTCTTGAAACGTCTCCCAAGTGTCATGCAAGTGCGACTTGCCTTGCCACTTGATGAAGTATTCGAAGTCGTTCTTAGTTAACCCATAGGAAATTTCGAGTCCGTCTTTGAGCCTATGCCGAACAACTTTTTCTATGTATGGTGAATCGTCGATATAGTCAACGGTGTACGCCATGGGGGCGAGGTCGTCGTCATCATCATCCTCGTCGACGTCACTCTCTTCGTATGCTCCTTGTTGTACCTGTGCGGCGCGACGACTCGACCAGCGCTTTTCAGCAAGTGCAAGATCTGGCTGTGCTTCGCGTTGCATCCGAGCCTTCTTCTGCAGGCTCTTTGCGCGAGCACCGCCATATGTGTCGGAGTCGGAGTCGGAATCGGCTGTAGAGGCACGTAACGTTGGAGTTCCAATCTTGGATGCTGAGATGACTGCGTTAGACCATGATGGCGGCGAGGGTAGGCATTACACATAGAAAACGGGCAACTTACAAGGACGGGAGGATTCAACACGTCGCCGCTTGACTGTACGACGGTTGACAGGGGGTTCAGAATCCGATTCATCAGAATCGAC
Organism: Fusarium sp. NRRL 29148; assembly: GCA_013759095.1. Lineage (NCBI taxonomy): Eukaryota > Fungi > Ascomycota > Sordariomycetes > Hypocreales > Nectriaceae > Fusarium > Fusarium sp. NRRL 29148. Next base: position 21,460 of record JABSTL010000264.1, read on the forward strand.
CTGCATGCGTGAGTCAGTAATCTATCCTGATACCGAAATGCGACGATGACCTACGATTTTTCGTTGTTCTCGAGGTCGCGTCTATCTTCTTGTCAGCAAACTTGAAGAGAGTTTGAGTGAAAAAATTTCACAACGTACACTTCTCCTCAACCCATAGAGCTCTGGATTAGCCTTGATATACTCGTCTTCCTCGACAGGAGCTTTGCGCTTGGAGGCTCGATTCGAGTCAGTAGAGCTGTCACGGTCTTCCATCGCGTCTTCGTTCTGTGATGGGAGGCTCTCCTCCATATCGAAGTCTCCGTCATCAGACGCATTGTCTTCGCTTGATTGTTCACTCGCTGACATGTGTGTATTGTCGTGGACAATGTTGGAATCGTTGTTCGCCTCGTCTGAGGATGCCGGTGATGGTTGATCGAGTGTGAGATCGGGGGCATCATGCGAGTCGCTATCGGATGCATGATCTCCTGTATCAAACGACATGCTGATTCCATCAACCGGCGACAAATGTCCATTGGAGGGACCCCCCAAAGTAGGGGTGGACATCATGTTGGTGATGATACAGGCTACCTACTGAGGACGTGACGATATTAGCTGATATTCCAGTCTGACGTGGGCGCATGAGCAATTAACGGAATGACGCGACTCCGGCGACCCATAAACGACCTCTAGAACGTCTGAGTATTGGGGAAACGATAGAGATGAAGTACTTGTCGCATCCCGTGTAAGTTATCGATGGTCGCTTGATGGAAACACCGAACTCGCAATTGAGAGAATCAGATGACTCGGGTGCAGCGTATCGGGTCACAGGAGGGTCCAGACGAACGTGGAGCATCGAATCCATCAACTTTCATCGAATTATTGCGTGCATAAGGCCCTTGAGGAAGCAATATCGTGATGTGCAAGGCCGAGGCCGAGGCGGGATCGACGATAGGCGACAGGCCAGCAAGCCAGAAACGCGGTAGAGACAAGAAGGGGCAGGAAGGGTAAGGGTAACTCACAAGTCATTAAAGTATAACATGCAGACGAAAGCCAACATCTAGATACTATCGGCTGCCTGTCGGGAACTGTTTGGGGGTATCGGGGGCCCGGTGACGTGGGTAGGGGACGGGAGAATCAATTTGGTGGAGAGGCAGGAACCTGAAGATTTGGATTGATTGCACGGGGGGTGAGAGGCTGAGAGCACCTGAGAGGTGGAGTGCGTATCACGTGATCTTCGGCCACCAATCCACTGGCGAAAACGAATTTACCTTATAGTCGATACCTACTAAGGTACTATGTTCGTAAACACAGTACAAGGCAGAGCTTTGGGTTATCGTTACCTGATTGTTTTTCTTCAACTTGTATCAACGTCGATATGTCCGCTTCTGACTGATCGTGTTTGAAGTTGCTCTATTTCTCGATATCTATTATTTTTCTGTTGCGTGTGTATGCCTTAGTACCTACTCTGTAGTAGCCAATGAACGTGACAGACTAGCGCCACTACCCTGGATTCAACCAAGGACCGTATTGTTCTTATTGAGATTGATTGTAGTGGAAGTTACAATAGACCATTGCCTGAGTCCAAGGCGTGAGTCTAGGGTACTAGGTATTAACTAGGTACCTAGGTATCTGTAAGGTACTCAGGTAGAGCCTACCTAGGTAGGTGCTAATAGTTAAATTGGTGTTTCTGTTGATTTTCTGTCTTAGTCTCCCAACTCGGTGCTGAATATCAAAACCCAGGAAAGAGGTGGATGTGAATGAATTAAAGACAAATCGCATAACGGATTTAGCTTCTCGCTCTACACATACCGACATAGGTTCCAAGATAACATTACACCAATGCGATATGATTTGCCTTCAACGCAAAATATCCACTGGAAATACATAGTAGCGCACTAAGTTTGTGTTTTGGTCGCTAATGCTTGTCATGTGGCACAGAGAGCGGGTTGGTCCATGTGTAATGGTGAATTTGTCCCTTTGAACCTACCTATAATACAGGGCGGTATTGCGTGTAATAAGATATCTGGATAAACCACTATAAGCCACCGCGACTTTAACTCTGATGTGATATAATCAATGTATAGGAAATGTTTATTGGTACAGAGCAGAGCAGAGCGGCGTGCAATGTGAGTGAGTCAGCTCTGTCCGGTTTGGGTTCGTTTCTACGAAGAAACCCAAGGCACTGAATCATTCACCTGATGGATTGACACCTTGAAGAACCTAAAGGTGAGAGAGTCATATTACCAGATGGTAAAAAGCTCAAGAAGGGGGAATAAATCAGTAAGTTTGATACTCTGGAGAGACCTCCTATTGTACTCAGGCACTGGGTAGGTACTATGTAGATATTCATTTTTCGCACTAGGTTTAAGGACACAATCCTTTGTTTGACATATTGAGAGGTCACGGAAAACTGTTGACCTGACCAGTACTTGATTAATGTATTTGGCGACTCAATGAGACATCCATGGACAGGTAGGTATAGTAGGCTGAATCAAGAGACCCATAAGTTGCTGTAATAAGGTACTTGAGTCGGTGAAATTGACAATATGCTAAATGAATGGCTGCAGCCACAACGTCATGCAAGGTTACACTTCAGATCTACTGTTAGACCTGAGCATGGTAGTTTACTCGACACGCGAACCTCTTAATTTGGTAGGTCCACAGCCCCCCCGCCAAACCTATGACAGGGCCTGAAAATTGGATTACCACCCGCACAACCCAAAGCCTGACCTTGGAACTTCCTTTAACCTTGATTTCTCTCTCCGATTTTCTTTCTCACCCTGTATCCCGCTGAAGAAAGAGAATCGGCGAGCGCCAGCGACTCCCTGTATTTTGTGCGCTCGAGATCCCTTGGCCGTCGACCTCCGCTTCTCTTTTCTTACCCACGAAACAAATTTTACCCCACCAAATTCACTTTTGAAGCGACGTCTGCTACATCACCACAACAATGTCGGACAAGCTCACCCGGTACGTCTATGCGATCGGCACGAAGCACATGAACAATGCAGAGGAATAAAAAGACAAAGGAGAAGAAGAGGCGCTAACGCGAAATCAACAGTATCGCCATCGTCAACAGCGACAAGGTCCGTCATTAGCATGATCATCAGCATCACATTGCCCCGCCAAACATTTTCTGACCCCTCCTTTTAGTGTCGCCCTCGAAAATGTCGTCAAGAGTGCAAAAAGTCTTGCCCCGTCGTTCGCAGCGGAAAACTCTGTATTGAGGTCCAGCCCGACTCTAAGCTCGCGTTCATCTCCGAGTCCCTCTGCATCGGTTGCGGTATCTGCCCCAAGAAGTGCCCTTTCGACGCCATCACCATCATCAACTTGCCCACCAATCTCGAAAGCCAGGTCACCCACCGATATGGACCCAACAGTTTCAAGCTGCACCGTTTGCCCATGCCCCGACCCGGCCAGGTTCTCGGTTTGGTCGGAACAAACGGTATTGGAAAGAGCACCGCTCTGAAGATTCTCAGCGGAAAGCTCAAGCCTAACTTGGGCCGACACGACAACCCTCCTGATTGGGAGGACGTTATCAAGCACTTTCGTGGTTCCGAGCTTCAGAGTATGTAGCTGCCTCAAGCCTGCGAGGAGCCGAGTTGTTACTGACTTACAACCAGACTACTTCACCAAGCTTCTCGAAGATGACCTCAAGGCAGTTGTCAAGCCCCAGTACGTCGACCAAATCCCCAGGGCCGTCAGGGGCCCCAACAAGACTGTCCGATTCCTCATTGAGAGTCGTGCCTCGCTTGAAAACATGGAGCAGGTTGCCAATGTTCTTGAGCTAAACCACATCATGGACCGAGATATCAACCACCTTTCTGGTGGCGAGCTTCAACGTTTCGCTATCGGCATGGTGGCTGTGCAGGCTGCCGACGTGTATATGTTTGACGAGCCAAGTTCATACCTTGATGTCAAGCAGCGTCTGAGTGCTGCCTCAATCATCCGCTCCCTCCTCCGGGACAACGGCTATATCATCGTTGTCGAGCACGATCTGTCTGTTTTGGATTACCTCTCCGACTATATCTGCGTTCTGTACGGAAAGCCCGCCGTTTATGGTGTCGTCACCCTCCCGCACTCCGTTCGTGAGGGTATCAACATCTTCCTTGACGGTCACATCCCGACTGAGAACTTGCGATTCCGAGACGAGTCTCTGACCTTCCGTATTGCGGAGACTACCGATGATTTCGCTATCGACAAATCTCGTGCCTTTACCTATCCTAAGATGGAGAAGACTCTCGGCAGCTTCAAGCTCAACATCGAGGCTGGTGACTTCACTGATTCCGAGATCATCGTCATGATGGGCGAGAACGGTACCGGAAAGACCACATTCTGCCGCCTCTTGGCTGGAGCCCTCAAGCCTGATAGTCAGAAAAGCGTTCCCGAGATGCGAATCAGCATGAAGCCTCAGACTATCACCCCCAAGTTCGATGGCACTGTCCGCCAACTTTTCTTCAAGAAGATTAAGCAGTCTTTTCTGTCCCCCCAGTTTCAGACTGACGTCGTTAAGCCTCTCAAGCTCGACGATTTCATTGATCAGGAAGTCAAGAACCTTTCTGGTGGTGAATTGCAGCGTGTTGCCATCGTCCTTGCCCTGGGTATCCCTGCGGACATTTATCTGATCGATGAGCCGTCGGCCTATCTCGACTCTGAGCAGCGTATTATTGCCTCACGAGTCATCAAGCGTTTCATCATGCATTCCAAGAAGACTGCTTTCATTGTTGAGCACGATTTCATCATGGCCACGTACCTTGCTGACCGTGTCATTGTCTTCGACGGACAGCCTGGTATTGACGCTCATGCCAACAAGCCAGAATCTCTCCTTACCGGCTGTAACACCTTCTTGAAGAACCTCGACGTCACTTTCCGTCGTGATCCCACCAACTACCGCCCCCGTATCAACAAGAGCGGATCTCAGCTCGACCAAGAGCAGAAGATGAGTGGCAACTTCGTAAGTTCAAACGCTGTAGTTGACCAAGATGATTATTCACTAACATGTTTTTGCAGTTCTTCTTGGAGGAGACCCCTGACAAGAGCTAAAGGCGTCCATAATGAGAATTTCCCTTCTCTCGATGGTGCATCTCACGGCGTTTGGGGCGTTCAAAATGGGAATGGGCAAAAGCAGCGAGTCTTGGGAATAGATGATGACCGCAGCGTCAGCGAGGATGACGACCCAGATGAATAACGACGGCGACGGCAGAGTGTCTCCTCTTGTCTGGTCCTACGAAGTCTTTGTTCTTATCTGGCTTTCTGTCTTGGCGGGTACTCGAGGTATTTGGAATTCTCGAGAACTTCTCTGTCATCGGCAAATGGCTCGCTTCGTAGATTGAGGGACAACTGATGTATTAGGACCCCTGCCGTCTACGGTTTCCCACCTCGCGGGAAACATTTGATATTATTCGAACGGCCGTTAGTTAGTCTTGAAATAGTTTCAATTACACAGACATTGGATCGTATAGTAAAGGCGATGAATTAAAACATTAAAACAAGGTCAATATTCCTTACTCTTTCTAAACCTTGTACACACCCACTTGTAGGGTTGACTACTATCTCAACAAATTCACAAGCAATAAACCTAAACTAATATAAGAAGCGGGAAAGACACATACTTGTCAAAAGACTGCTTCTCGAAAGCAATGTACTCGCCATGTCTCCACCGTTGTGGTACTGGGCGGCCGTGGCGACAAGGGGCCGCAAGCCTGTACTCATGTGTCATCTCGCCGGACGGACCTTGTCAGGGGATTTGACAATGCCAGTACATACTGAGAAAGAGTGCAGCCAAATACTTCAACTATAGCTTTCAACATACGGTTCCGTTTCTAATCCTCCTCAATCTCGCCCTCTTCGCTGCCGGAGTGAACATCCTTGGTTGCAGGTGGAGGGGTTTTCTTACGAGGACGTTCTTCAGCTCGAGGCGGTGTACGCTCTCGAGACCGTTCCCTCTTAGTTCTCTGGTTCAGGTTATCAGCTATGCCTTCTCCAGTGCAGTTGAGGGTGGTTTTATATTCGTACCTTAGCATCGCGCGAATCACGACGAGTGTATTCGTCTTCATCGTCTGGACGACGACGTCGAGAGCCGGATGGACGTTCATCCCCATAGTTAAGTTCGTCATGTGATCCCCGGTCGGTGCGACGGCGATATAGTCTCTCGCGTTCATCTTCTCGATCCCTTCTTTCGCGGTCGTAGTAGCTGTCATCATCACGGCGTGAGCGAGAAGGACGATCGTAATCTCTTTCGCGCTCGCGATCACGATCTCTTTCTCGCTCACGACGAGGTGGTGGTGACAGACGGCTTCTATCTGCACCCAGAAGACCCTCGGCCATGGTGGATTTACGGTGATTACGCTCCCGCTCAGCGATAGCCTTGCGTCGGTCCGCTTCGTAGGCATCGGGCTCCGGACTGCGACTTCGTCGAGAACCACGTCCACCACTACGATGAGATCGCTCACCTCTAGATCGTTCCCGCTCACGGCGATGCATGTCTCTTTCGCTAGACATACGATCACGTCGCCTGTAGTTTCGATCTGCTTCATCTTCCTTCTCCCGCAGCCGGCGAATGTGCTTGTCAAAAGCATTGCGTCGTGCATCTTCAGATGCAACGGCCTGGAACTCGTCTGATTTCAAAAGTCGAGATCGTACCTTGTCATATGTATCATTCAAGGCGATAGGGGGCTCCATGCGCTTCATGTAAGCACGTAAATTGTCAATAGCTCTGCGTTGCTGGCGTTCCGACTGCCGATCATCGTCTCCTCGCTTGGACAAGCGTTTTTCGCGAAGCTGGTAAGTTGTCAGCACCAAGACACAACTCAACATCAATTAGGTCAACTTACTCGATCGAAGATGAGCTTGAGAATATCAGGTTCAATGTTAGCAGTCCGTCGATCATCCTTCATGATGGAGAGGAACTCTTCAAAATCGCTCGTAGGCGTAAGATCAAACCGCTTGTCCTGCAAATTGTTTGTTATTGACCAATTACAAAAGCTTCATCAGGAGCAACAACTTACTTCGAGAACATCCAAGACATCGTTCCTCGGTCCACGCAGCCCACGTTCCTCCTCTTCGATAACATCCCAGAAAAGCTCTTGGGGGGTCGAGCCACTTTGGCCTACGACGTCGGTATAACGATTGTCGTTCTCGATGAGAGGAACGAACTGACTCCATTTGGTTCCGGCATTGATTTTCCCATTGCGGCGAAGTTCAGTAAGGAGAGACTTGAAAGCATCACGAGCCTTGCGCTCTTTTCGGAACTTTCGGTTCTTCTCCTCCTGCTTTGTGTCGTTGAACCTGCGCTCAAGGGCTTTCATATGGTTTTGGAAAGCAGTCAAAATGTCAAACTTGGTAAGAGCCTGGTACGTTTCGTCATTCTGGAAAGGCGTGGTAGATGAAATGATACCTTGAGCATCAGCCCATCGAGTGTACGGCTCCAAGTTAAGCTTGGGAAGCAAATCGATGAGGCCATCCATAGCGGTCTTTCGAAGAGTCGTCTGCTGCTCAGCGTGTGCCTTTTTCAGGCTGATGATGTACTCTTCAAAGAGCTGCCGACGCTCACTCTCATTGTTGGTAGAGCGGAAGATGGTCTCGCCTTCGATAATCGGACGTGCGGTCTTCCAACGGGTGTAATGGGTGATCTCCGGGTGCCTTTTCAGCATAGTCTCGAAGTCAGCGCGGAGTTTAGCCAATCTTTCTTTGGCGCGTTCCTTGTCCTGGACAACAACATCCTGACAATACTTATCGAAAGCAGCCTTACGATCCTTAGGATCCTTGATGGCACGAAACTGCGGGTCTCGCCCAGTTGCTCGAATAGTTTGTTCCCAAGTCCAGTCCGGCTGGACTCCGCTTCGTCGAAGAAGCTTGGCAAAGGCAGCTTCAGCCTCTTCAGTGGTGGCGTATTCGGGGTCGTTCGTCGCGGGTACGAAAGCTTGGACTTTGGGGTCGTTTCCATACGTGATCTGACGAGACTCGGGATAAGGGTCGCGTTGATCGCGATATTGGTCGTATGGTGCTTGGTTGTAGCCGCCTGCGCTGGCGGGAGGCGTGTAGGGGTTTGCAGAAGCAGGGGTCGCGGGCTTGCTTGTTGTGCCGAGGGCGGCCTTGTAAACATCGGGCATCTCCCAGGAGCTCTGTTTCGTCTCAGTATTGTACCAATACTTTCGGCCTCCCTCCGCAGTGTATTCCTTCCATGGCTGGTTCGCGAGAGCGCGCTGTGGCTTGTTAGCAATAATGTACACACCAATGACGGGCACTGGACACCGACCTCAGCTGAGCTCATCATTTCCTCGGGCTTCGTCCATTGCGTGGCTTTGGTAGTCGGATTGTAATAGTAGGCTCTTCCATCGGGCGTATGATGCTCCTGCCAAGCCGTAGCAGGCTGGCCATAGGGAGAGCCGAAGCCGTTCATCTTGAAATTACTGTCACCTGGCACAGCTTGTTTACGCGACACGAATTGCTCGCTTCAGAATAGTGACGGGATTCCAGGTCGTGGTAAAATGATGGCGATGTGGTGAGAAAGAATCAGTCAGCCAACATGGGAGGCAGTTAGTTAAGTTAATGGTTGATTTCAGCAGCACTAACTTTTTGCGCACAGACCATTTCCCGTCGCGACGGGACACCTCAGCCAAGTGCGTGATTACCTAAGGTAACTATTGACCTCTATCAGACGGGAGGGACCACGTCGCTAAGGGGCATGAGCTGCATTCCGACTTACACGGGTAATCTAACAAATCAATGATAAGGTAGTTACCAGTAAAAGGACGAGATCCTTCAAGCGCGCGACTTGGAAGATCCCATTGCACTCAGATTCCAGTCTTCTTCATAACAGGCTCGGTTTGATTTTTTGACTGAGATGTCAGACTCCGGTAATACCACCGACAGGGAGTCTATACCCACGGAGGCGACTCAACATGAGCCTGAATCTCTCACTCAGCTCAAAAGAAGCCTATTTATTACCGACCCTACGACTGAGTTTGCTGAGCAGTCACACTTGTCGTATCTTATACCGGAAAATACGGATTTAGATTTGGAAGCAGCTTTTAAGGATGTTGAGCCTGGGAAGTCAATACTTGATTCAATCAAACGCAGGGATACGTTATTCTTCGGTAAGCAACCCACATTCTCTCTCGTCACTGTGTTGCTAATAATCCTCAGACGAGACGGTAAATGTTCTTTTACTCCTCAGAAGTCCCTGGAAAGATGAAGCATCACTCCGCACTCACCTCAATCGGCTAGTGGTATCAGTCGAAGCCCAGATCGTCAACAGCAAAACCCATGGCAAGGAGAACTCTTCAGCAGATACCATCTTCTCAGGCACAGTCCCAGATATTGATGACCCTTTCATTATCGTCGACGGGGGTGATGGGGAAGAGGATGAAGAAGAAGAGGGCAGTGACGATAGTGAAGAAAGTGGTGATGATGCCAACAGAAACCAAAGTGTTTTCGCTGTATGGAAGCTACCCGTCTTTTTGAGTCGACCTCGTACGCGAATCTCGGCACCAGCCATCATCTTCACAGCATCTGCGAGCATGAAACCTGAGGTTTTAACTGACCTCATTGGAAAGGGGAGTGGTTACCTTCAGAGCGGTGTGCCCTCTGGTTTTAACCTACTCGAGTCTTTCGGAAGCGATGCTGCACTCGGCGGAGTGAAGCCTCGGTTGTCTGCGCTGCGAGTATCAAGGGTTACGCCCGTTACGCGCTCACAAGATGTCACGAAGCACATACGAGCTCTGCCTCAGGTCCAGCACAAGATCTTTCCTGTCGTCCACACGAGAATCCGGTTTTCAAGACCGACTACAGCACCGACCAGCTCAGCCGTGATCGCACTGCTCGAAGTTGACTTTACCTCTCATTTCGAATGCGAGGTATCATTAGATCAAATCGAACTTTCAATTCTCGACGCTACTGTCGAAAACCTCAACAATGACGCGGGCATGCAGCTGCCTCTTACCTGCGTGTCTCACGATCATATTACGTTTCTCTATCGCATTGCTCCTCGTCAGCACGACGTTACAGTCAAAAACCCCATGCGCGAACTGGACATTAAAATTTCTGCTACCGCTCAGGTTATACCGGGCCGCTGCACGCCCAGTATGAACATGTCATGGTCAACGCAGCTCGACTTTACTCTTCCAGTCAATCCTGGCTATGGATCGGCAACTGCTGGAACTGGCATTGTCCGCGCCCATAGACCATCGCAACTTTCTATCACAGGCCAAGCAGTAAATCCCCTGGTATCACCATCTATCATTCGCCCAGACGCCCTGCCCACTCTCGAGGCTGCCACATCCAACACAGACGCCTCCATTACAGAACTTGGCATAACAATGACCTTCACTGGTCCCTCTGAACCTGTCTACCCGGGCCATGTCTTTTCTTGGACCGTCTATATTGTGAACCGTGCCACAGAAAAGAATTCTGCGCCTCCCCGCAAACTTGCCCTTGTTGCTATTCCCAAACGCCGGCGAGGCGAAGTCCGTATGACACGGCCTCCCTCAGTGGGTGGTCGACGAAATGGTGAAAAAGACGTTGCCGATGCGGTCACCGACGAAAATGTACTCCACGCATTACAGAAGAACTCATCCGTCGAGTCAACTGATGTTGTTTGCTTAAGCGCTGATACCCGGGTCGGTCCTCTTGCCCCAGGAGCTTGTCACGTAGTCGAGCTTCAATTTCTCGCGCTACAAGAAGGCGTCGTGGGCCTCGAGGCCATGCGAGTTGTTGATCTAGGGTCGCAGGAGCATGTTGATATCAGAGATTTACCAACCATGTTGGTAGAGCCAGCAGCAGCATAAAGGCCGTTTCATTCAAGCCAAATGTGTTCATGTTGAGCTATCATATTACCTGTATCATGTGTCGTATCTCTAATATCCTTGCCGATACAATATTTGTTATAATGTTCCCAACGCCTTCTAACGATGCTGAAACTCCTGCTGCAATGATGCATGTCCCTCATAAAAACACCACTATATGTTCTGACAACTCATAACAGGTCATCTAGGTCGTCGTCCCATCCTAGTTTCTCATATATTGACACCGACTTAGTAGGCATGGACTTAGCCGCCTGGTTCTCCAAATCTATGTTTTTTGTTTTCATACCCTTCACGGGCGTTGCCAAAAGCTCGTCATCACGAGAAAAAGTGAAACTGACCTTTCTTTTTCGATTCGTGACTCCACTCAGGTTGAACAGGTCGGCAGCAGTTATAGTTCGTCGTTCTAGAGACGGCGGGAACGGCAAAACGTCTTCATCGATCCTAGGACGACGAATGAAACTTGATCCGGCCTTTGTAGGCGTACTGCCGATCCTTTCAATGTCAGGAGTTGGACTCTGACCTAAGCCATCCCGCTGTGCTCCTCGGAAACCAGTCGAGGGAACAATAGAGGGAAGGCTTGAAGGAAGAATGACATCTTCAGTGCTCATAATTGGGGTATCTGCCACATGTGGTTTTGCAAATACATCTCTGAAACGTGTGTTTGCTGGCGTTGCCTTCACAACGGATCCGCCTAGAGAGCTTCTGCCTGACTTTCTCACTTCTAAAAATAAATGTTAGCCAGAGATATTCGCAAGGTTTGCCATTTAAATACATACTCTTGGCCGAAGAGCCCACTGTTGCTCGCCGCTCAGCCGCTTCAGCCAGTGCCTTACCGACAACTTCGCGGTTAGGCTTCCTCAAAGAAGAAATAGCCTCTTTTAGCTCTGCTTCGACTTGAGCCTTTTTGTTAGATTTTGCGTCTTGCAGGTTGGCAACACTGCTGCTCCGAGATAATGGCCCACTCTTCCTATTCATTAGATCGGGCTCAGCGTTCAGGACCGACTTAGCCAGGGATGGATCGCTAGCTTCTCGCTTGATTCCTGGCAGAGAAGTGGATGTTGCAGAGCGCATGAGGGCAATCATGTTGCTGGGGCCTCTGGAAACACTTCGTCGTGACTGCTGCTCTGTCGAAAGAGCTCTTTGCAACGTTCTTGTAGGCTGACCTGATAAAGAGCGTTTGGCAACTGCTCCTGGCTTAGGTGAACGCTTGCTTGATGGCCGTTTCAGAACCTTTGGCCTTGTAGGTTTCACAATGACCGGCCCTCCCAGTTTACGGTTGATCGAATCACACAGCTCTGGGAGCCTATTGGAGAAGCTATCGAAGCTAGTCAGTCGTTATCGGGAGATGATGACAGGGAAACATGAGGCTTACAATGGCACAATGATGTCCACGCAAAAGTCTTTCAGAGGCTCCGATGACGCCTTCTGCTGAGGTTGACCATCCGGTGCTTGGGTGATTTGGGAGTCTTCTAAAAGCAGCTGCTCGTCGGAAGCAGTAGATTGCCAAATAGTCAATCGATCAGCGTGGACATCTACAAGAACAGGAAGATTATGTTTGCTCCGCTTCTTGACCGACGGAACCACCGTGTCACTCTGAGATTCAGCAGCACCAGGCAGTAGGGGGAGCTGGCTATCTTCCGCACCGTCTGCGGGTTTCGGGGGAGTCAATGCCAGGATCTCCAATATGATTATCATCTGGAGCTGGGTTTCTCTCGTGCGAAGCATAGAGGTAAGTGATCGAATTTGTTGATCGGAAACGTTGGTCTCGTCCTCTCTTAGTTCAGGCTTGTTGGTGGCCCACCACTTTCTGATATGGGTTTCTTCATGTGGATATAGTCCATCCTTTCCGATCTTCATCTTCTTGGCTCGGCGCTTTCTCTTCGGGCCCTCGTCAGAACTATCCACCGCCGTTTTCATCTGGGCTATGAGAGCTGGAACAGTCTCACGGTACTTTTTGTCGATTTGGACAGTGGTCAGCACGAGTCCTTTCAAGAATTCGATGAGATCCTCAATATCTAGATTAGCTTCAAGGTCGAGATGGAAAGCAGAACGAGCACGAGAGAGAGGCCCTTTGGCAAAATAGGCGAGCGATCCCTGTATTGATTAGCTCTGGCAACGAAAGCCAAGGTCAAAGGCCTCACCATGGACTTGTATAGCATCTCAAAGTACTGGGTTCTTAAGGTTTCGAATAAGCTTTCTGTAGTCGGCTGCTGGGAAGGCTCCTCGATGATGCCAGATGTTGAAATTGCAGTTGTTGGACGTGATGCATGAACCTGCTGCTCGCTTAGGGTTTGTGCCAGTTCTTCTGGTCTGAAGGTTGGCGATGGAAGTTTGGAATCTGCAGTTGTAGCAGCTTCGGGGACAGCTTCTATTTTCACAGACTCGGCCAATGTTGAAACAGACTGCGACCTGGGCCTTTTGCGGACCAGGGTTTGAATAGCTTCGATGGCCGCTCGTTTGATCTTTTCCCCTTTATGAATGTGTGGGGTGGTGATTACGGAGGGCCCGTATTGGCTTTGAGACTCGGTTCTAGCAGTTGGGCGTAAGCGTTCTCGACACACAGCAGATGCGTCGTCTGCCAGAGCCTCCAAGTCTGCCCAGGGTCCTAGCCTGCATACAACATATACTCCGTTGGGTTGTCGCTCGAGCGCGTATACGGCACGACTTGCTTCCTTTCTGGCTAGAAGTACCACGGGGCCAGAGCCCATTCGACTCTCCAAGTCGAGGATCTTGATATGAGACTCGAAGAATCGATACGAAGCAAGATCAACATTGGTAGCGTGAAAATCGATGCAAGAGAGAGGCAGACGTTCGCGGGGAAGGACCATCAATGGATAGAGGATGCGAGGCTGAACATTGAGTTTCGGAGGGTGAGGCTACATAATGATCAGGAATTAGCTGAAGCATTCAACAGTGCCGGAATCGTATTCACAAACCTTGATAGCAATCGACGGCCTCAAAAGATGCTCCATGGCTACTGAGTCGGCCCTCTTCCTCTTGTGTCCGTCGGGAGAACGCAGCTCATCTTTGTGATTTGAGCTCCCTTCAGAGCTTGGTGTTAAAATCCTTGACCGCGCTGGACGCGTCGCGTCGATGCCAGCAACGGCGGAAGAGGACATTGAAACGGAAGAAGGATCATGCGGCGGAATCCATCTGAGAATATTCGAATACAATTACAGAAAGAATTGAATTTAGGATATAGCTGCAGGACTGCAAAAAACTGTTGTTGTTATGATATGAAGTGCTCAAGTAGCATGCATTTTATGTGCTAAAGTGGTTTTAATGGGGTGTGCGTGCACGGGAGTTCCAGATACCTACCTTGACTTAGATGCATTGGACTGGATGTGACGTATTGGATAGGTAGGTAGGACCCGTCGCGTCGCGTCTCGACTTTAGTGGATATGGGCTACCTAAAAACCGCTGAACATACGGAGTACACGCTACAGAACTGACTGCACCTCACCACTCATTGTCATAGTGAACGGTTCATTTAATATACATCAACTTGCTACTCTTATCCATGAATAATGGTTATCATGGCATCCAATTCATTCGTTATCTTCTCTCCATTGGATATAATCACCGCAGGTGCAAAGTCGTGTCTTGGCATGTATTTAAAATGTGTCGTCACGCCATAAATTGTTACTGATCTGAAGGGTGGAAACCACACCCAGACCACGGACATTAAGGTACTCATCACTTTGCGATCAGTTTGATACGTATTCAACCTATGCTGCAGGCAGATATATTAACAGCCAAGTACCTTGAGTTGAAGATGCCCACTAGGTAGTACGCCTACCTAGTCTGAAATCATAATCTTTCGAACAAGTCTTTCTTTCTGGGGTTGAAACAAGACACACCCATTTACGACACCAATCCTTTCTTGACAATTCAGCTCACTTCAGGACACGTCCTTGCCGCTGAAGATGCCTCAGCTATAAGAGCTCATTGATGATCTTCCGCTACTACAAGCTCGTATGCAAGTAGAAGTTATCTTGTATACGAAGTGTCTCGTCCGTGACTTGACGGAAGCTGACGTCTACAGGATGAATGCCAAGGCTCTTACATGATAGCGCATGGGATAACAACAAACAGCCACTTATTCAGCTCTGAGCAATCATCAGTTCAAGAGACATTTGCTTATTCAGGCTTGCCAGGCTTGAAGACGTCAGCTTTGTCATTTTCTAGTGGCTACAGAGCCACGTTCAACTCTTTGGAACTTACTTAGCCAATACTCTATAGCCACGGCTCTTCGTTCTCGAACATGGTTGGCCCTTGATCACCCCACGCATCACTGCAAGGAACAGGAGGCAAACATTTCTCAAGATCGTTGTCCCTTACGTTAGCCCAGTTGGGCTGCATTCGATGCAACGGAGATCCTTTTTGACTTTCCTCAATAACCGGCAAGCCTCCAAACTGTATTCTTTTAAGCGAGCAGACGTTTGATAGCCACTCCAACTGTGCCGTTTATCTTTCGTGTTATGGACTGACCAACTACTTTTAGTAAGGTACTATACGTGTCTTCTGTCAAGTGACTGACTAGTACGTCGAGAATTCGCGGCAAGTTTCTTCCTCTTTTAACCTTGAGAATGTTGCGAGTAGTACAAGGCACATGTTGAGGCTATCAGACAGAAGAAGTGGTTTCAATGCGAGATACGTGCCCCATACTTGTACCACCTCATACCTACCTTACTCGATTGGCTGTCTGCTATGTACAGTACCTCATCGATCACGTTGCACAAATTCAGCACTTGCAGTGTCGATCCCCCGCGCCAAACCTTTTCCCTCGGAGCAGACATGGCTGCACTGTATGTACCATAGAGTGCGGGGCCGTCATGGGCACAAGAATTTAATTCAGATCTCAGAGAGCGACATCTGATTGGTTGGACTCTTCCGTCATAAGTCCAGATTTCGGCGGCCCGGGGCTTCTCTTCGGACTGGCCCGTCCGGGCTGAGACCCGGTTCTCGGGTTTGGGCTAATGTGACCACAAACGCTAAAGGCATCTTCATTGTTCGTTTGAGTCAAGAACAAGGTTTCTAGATAGCGTCATCCAACTAGAACTCAATCTGTTACTGCTTTGCGGAACCACCGCTTTACGGGACAGGAATGTGGGACACCACCACAATGCTTTTAGGTGCACGACCTCGGGGGTCTAAAACAGCATACCATCGTCAGAGGTGTACGCTGAGCTTTCTCTGTCTAAAGGCTCTCCGTAAACGAGTTTTATACTCGCTACTTCAAGTTCAGCTTCATGAACATCCTCATACCTGTAGCCCGTCATCGCAGGACTGTCTCCACCTCATGGAAGTCTTGTCACTCCATAACTATCAAGTCTGCAACATACCATCTCATTTTTAACAAATTCGACTATGTGACGTAGAGATGACTTTCATTGAATTGTAGATTCAAGTATATTTCTGCCTTTTCCTAAGTGCTTCTTCATGTGCTCCCAACTTTTCCAGCGGTCATGGCATAGAAGCGTTCCAATGTGGTACCTTCCATGAATGGTATTCTCCTGGCTAAGATCTCGCGCCAATTCCGTGGTACCTGATCCTCCGTGATGATAATAAACTCCGCTCCCTGTGTACATGCTTGAGCGCCAGCCAGTGCCGTCCTCCCATTACATTAGGGTATGATGCCGTTGTGTTCATTCATAAAATACCGAAAAGACAGAAAAAGGGAAACAAACAATGGTTGCTAGCTTTGACAATTGTCAATTTTCTGCTGCTCTGGAGACACTGTGTCTATATTGTACAATGCCCTTGATGAAGTAGAAAAAAAATCGCTGTTATGTACAAGTTGTAAGAGGCCGTTGATGCTGGTAGCAGTGTGTCACGACCCGTTTCTGGGTCATGTTTGGACATTCACTTGTCCGAGTATGTGAAGCTGGAGGGTGTCATGTTCATGAAATTGACGCTCTGCTGGCTCTGTCCGGGTGATGAATGTGTTGATAATGAGGCGTCGTCGGACCAGTTGTACTCAGCATTACCACCAGCAAAGCCAAAGTAGGAGGGCCCCATTGGGGCACCATAAGAAGGGGTCTGGGGCTGACTAGAGCACCCCTGGGAAACATAGTTGGGTATTTGGCTTGAGGTACCTGGAACCTCGAACTCATTGGGGTATGGCGCCAGCCCTGGTGTCACCAGAGGTTCATCCGCCACGGCAACTTGATATACGGATTCATTGCTGTACAGTTGATCCATGACACCTGGTGTAGTGGGTGGGGTACGCAGAGTTGGGTCGTGAATGGCAAGATCCATTGGGTACTTCTCTTCGTATGCTACTGAGCTAGCCGGAGTGGCCTCGCATAAGCCCTGCTGATTTGCTACGACCGGTGTATTGGGAGTGGGCGGTGCGATTGTTGCAGCAGTCTGGTAGTTAGGGGAGCGGTTAAGCTGCATGAGAGCCTCGGGGTTTCTCTCAAAATAGGGGCTTCGCGGACCACCATAGGGTTTGCTGATACGGCCGACGCCAGTCGCGGAAGCGACACGACGCATTGAGTGGCCAACATCTGCCCTTCTTCCCATGTCGAATCCGGTGCTAGAACTGCTTGCTGAGTAACTGCGGGAGGCGTTGATGGCAAGTTGAGGTGGGCGCCTGTTTCGACGAGATGCAATATCCATTGAAGGGGAGGGCTTCAGACCCATAGAGGACTGTTCCACAGCAAGGTTGTTGCCGGAGTAAACATATGGCTCCTGAATAGGGGATGTGGACCGGCGAGGGAAGCACTGCTGGGGTAATGAAGGAGTATGTTCATCATCCTCGTTTGGCACAATCAGCTGAGGATACTGACTGTAAGAGGGCAGGGATGTGCTGAGAGATACGGATACAGGCTCTGGTGTAGGTTGAGAGGATAGATCTGGGGATGAGCCGACACCAAAATCGGAGTGGCTAGCATCATTCTCGCTTTCATGCTCAGGACTTAATACGTCTGTCGACCGGATTTCGAGAGGGCGAGGGGCTGGGAATGGAGCGCTGGAAACAACCCGATCAGAGAGATGGTCGTCGTCTGAATGGACACCGGACTCATTAGAAGTGGTATTTTTGTCCATTCGCTGTTTCGCCGCGTATTCGCGGATGTTCTTCTCCTTCTTCTCCCGTGCTCGTCGGTTTTGGAACCAGTTCTGCGAGTTTGTTAGTAATTTCGGTACAAGTTTCTCAAGATTCAGCACCGACATTGATACGGGCATTGTCTACTCTCATAGACTCAGCCAGTGCCTTCTTGGTAGTGCTGTTGGGCTTGTGGTTCTTCTGAAACTCGGCCTCGAGGATCTCGACTTCCTCTTTAGAGAGTCGAGGCTTTGTCTCAGTCGTTCTAGACATTTGGTGATGTAGGAGATGCCCCTGGTGAGCATTGTAAAGCTCCATTGATTCAGGGAGGTAAGCCGCATAACTAGGTAGTTGTTGAGAGTATCTGGGGTACTGGTGGGCAGCGCTCTGGTAGCCCCAGCCAGACCACTGGGGTTGGTGGTGGTATGAGCCCATGTTCTCCATCACTGGCTTTTATTCAGGAATGTAACAGGCGAGTTGGTGGTAATGATTGGAATGAAGAATCCAGGCCCGCGTGTAAGTCAGGGTCAGGTTCTGTAAAACTTGAAATCTTAAACGTATGAACGAATGGCAGATCGATATCTTGTCGATTACAAGTAAAGAGTGACTTGGTCAGACTGGCTAGGCAATATCAGATAGAAGAAAAGAGAGTGAGGAGGTCGTGGTTGATGAAGTTGCGTCAGGTAGCGGAACAAGTCGTCTTTTGAAGAACCGTTGTTAAGGCAAGGTAATCCAGGCAAGCGAGAAGGGGACCGCAATGGTGAGACAAAGGTCAGTCAAACTGCCCTCTTAAGGATGAAGTAGCCGAAGGAGGTCTTAGTCGGAAGGGAAAGCAATGATGGAGATTTGGAGGGGTGTGCGAGGGTAAAAGAAGGGAACGACCTCTTCATGTTGTACACAGCCTGAGGAGCCCTTGAAAACACTGGCAGTCATTTTGGCCCGTCATAGTAAACTGTCTGCAAGATGGCGTGTGGATTCTCACCCGAGGGAGCTGGGGTCGAAAAGAAGCAATCAGACCCCTGGATACTAACATGGCCGGGGAGGAGATCACATCGCGGCGAGATGTCTTGTCATGGGCAGAGCAGCAGGGGCCCCGGGCACACGCGAAGAACAAGCACCAAATCCTAGGTTACTGTGCTCTGGCCAGGTACCTAGAGCAACTTTGGGCTCAGGTTCCGGGCTGCGGGCCAAGAGATGGAGGCTCGTAGGCTCGTCCACCGACCTCATCCCTGCATTCGACCCCTGTCCACCCTTCCCAACGACAAGGCTACGCGAGAGTTTTGTTTTAGGCGTGCGCCGGGGGTCCTTGAGGGCACCCACAGGCTGCAGTGGGCACCGCAAAGGAGGGAGCGCTCCGCGCCGGCCTGTGCTGCCGCCGTGGCGGCGCCTTGTCCACGCTCGTTGATCCACAGCTCTGTTATCCCTCCGAAGCCTCCCTCGGAGGGCTTGAAGTCACCGTTCTGGCAGGATTGGGTCAGCGGGTCCTGCGTTCGCCTGTCTTGACTGTGAAAGCGAATAGCTATTGTGAACCTACGCCTAAAGAAGATGCAAGAGCTGCTACGGTGGAGTCCGCGCTAGATCACGCACTTAGCTCGAGGGGTTGAGGCAAGTTGGTAGGGCCGGGTCCCAGGGCGGCGGCGCTCCAGTTTCTGTGCCTTGACCTTGTCTTATTCGGCCAACTGTTGGTGTTTTCGTTGTCGTTGACATTGCCCTTCCACCGTTGCTCATCCATGCTGGGTGGTGATTGACTCTGTGAGACGCATAATCTCGTATCGTACTAGCATTGCCCAGAAGTCTAAACAAAAGATAATCTTTGCCAGAATAAGGGCTGATATTCAGTCAGATCAGGACTATGTCTATCTCTCTGATGCATAAGTGATGCTTGGGTCCAGATGCCTGGTGTTCAGCCTGGCTTCCTCAGAAATGCCAATTGTCGGCGATAACACGCATTCGCTCCGTGAGGCCACTCATGCATGAGTTGAGCTGTGAATTAAGCGAATTGAGTCGGCGTAGTCGAATAAGCTCCGGGCCCGAGAAGTCCAGAAGTCTTAGATTGGGCCGGCAGGTATCGTGAAGAGGCAAGCAGATCGTACCTAAGCCCCTGTACCAGGACCGGCCCAGCGCTTGCAACATGCTGTAGCTGTTGGAGCCGTCAGTCCCCAGCCAATCATGCCCAGTCAACGCATCTCTGTCATTGGCCTGGGCCTTCTTTCATGCAGTCCCGAAGAGCTGGGAGGTGCGATGAGGCAGGTATACCCCGAAAGACTTACCTTCTACGCCGTACCCTACTCGGGCTTGTGAGGGAAGGACGTTATCCAAAAACAGATTATGCTTTCCATTTCTAGCTTCCAGCTTGCCACTTCACGGCCACCTTCTCCGTGATTGCCCAAAAGTATCCATAAGGTACTACTAGGTAAGGCAGGTTGGCCAATATCTACCTACCTACCTTACCTTACCCTACCTAACTGCAATGGAAGTGACTGCAGTCTGCCTTTTTGGCGCCTGCTTCTCTCAAGGGCTTTCTCAATTCACAATGGTCCAGCTGAAGTCCACATATTCACCACCTCTTGTCTCTCACTATGGCACACAAAGATCAAATGGCAGATTGAGTGTCCAGCTTGTGCGACGTTGTCTTGTCACATCCGCTGGTGGCGGACGACATAATAAGCTCATCTATTAGCTGTGCAACCGCATTGTCACATCACACCAAATCGACAGTTGTGAACAAACCCTGCGGAGAAATTTTGCGATCCTGCAGCCCTGTTGGTTAGTTTGCCATTGAGGTTGTTCACACCAAGCAAGTCGTGACCATCCAAGTCGCCGAGTCAAGAAGTTTCCAAATCAGACTGAACCATTTGACGGCGAATGACTTACATGATACTTCAACGATCCACGTACCACCCCTGCACAAGGAACTACAGGTAGGAAAGTCCCGACTCGGTCTGGATATTCATCTTTGCCATCGCTTTGCAGAGCTGAACAACGTTTGAGTGCATATAGTATGGCGAATGTAACCTTGACTATTCAGCTGCCAATTCTCACATCCATGTAAATCCTCTTCTGCGCATTTGCATAGTCGAAACAAATGACAGCTCTGAGTGGTGCTACAACCGAACATCTTTCCTAGCTGTTGGCATCCCTCGAGTACAAACCCTTCTGTCTATATCGGGCATTGCAACTTGGTGTGTCCCCAAGAGGCGTGGTACAATCGGCCGCAAGACGAGGGATTGCGTGAAGTTGTGTAAGCGGCTTGAACACTACGTCTGTAGTGCGCTCTGCTTCCCAGCAAGGTGGTTCAGTCGGCTCTCCGCATTCTCAAGCCCAGGAAAGCAGTGTGCCTTTGTGACGAGTTCCAGTCTACAAGGAACATTTGGTTTAAGCGCGACTATTCCAACATTGTCATACAGGCGCTGCTTGGTCTATCTCCGCGTTCTGATATCAAACATGTCATCAAGCCAAGTGAGGTTCGCTCAGCGCTACAAGCCACGCCACGACCGGTGAAAATGTGAACAGGGTGCGAGGGAGCGTCAGCGGTTGGCCATTAGCGGGCCCGACCGCAAATTGCGCACCTGCAGGAGAGTGACGCCAGGGCACTACAAAGAGATTGGGAGTGTGTCCGTCAACGGCCTTGAGAGGCCAGGAGTATGCGACTCAAGCGTCAAGAACCTGTCCAGCCATTGGGGTCATCAGCCAGAGTTTACGAATCAACGGCATGGATAAGCGACAGTTCAGGCCAGCTGTAAGTCTCGCCAGAGGCGGGTCACCGGAAAGGCAACTGCTCAGGGATGGAAACAAACCAAGCTTTCCAAAACTGGCAGGGTTTCAACGCCGAAGCGCACGGTGCCTATCCTAGAAAACCTAGGAGCCCGGAAATGATATATCGAAGCAACAAATTTGAGTGTAGCATCGCAGTACAGCAGCACCGTCATTGTGCTTCCCATTGACGAAAATGCACCAATATTAGAGTTACACGGACACGACTACGTATGCTTGATCTAGGACCAAAAACTTATTTACCACAACCATACAGCGAAGTCCTTCCATAACCAAGTTGCTGTCTATAGAAGTTTTCAGTGCTGAACAATCCGAGCAACGCACGTCTGTAAGTTGAGATTGAGAGACCGATTTTGTTGTTTATTATCAGCATGCCAAACTGATATTCTCAGGTTCTGAGGTCTTTGGTATCGGTGCAGTGGGTCGCACACTCATTTTCAACATCACAGCACCTCCACTTCTCAGGTACGACGCGGTGGGGTTGAGCCAGAATGAAGTTCACGGCAAAGCCGAAGAGAACGGTCTCGACTCACTAATAAGCAAACTCGTATGTACCTGCACCCGCCTCAGTGGCTTGTGGGAGACCGCGTCACTTTCTTTCTTGTTGTTGTCTTCGTCGAGTTTCATCGCAGACCGCGAATTGCTTCAATGGAGGCTCGTTGCTTGCGAACGACGATCAAAATCTTTCTTGATATGTTTTGTGCATGTTGCAGGCATTTTCCTGGCGGATGATCTACATAAGATGTGCACCATTAAGCCCCCAGAAACTGGTCTAGAAAATGATTAGCTCTTCAGTGCGGGGGTTACTTGACAGAAAACCAGGATCTCAAATACGATGCACTCCAGAGCATGTACATACGCTACGATACCTTGTGCATTAACGTCAGATGTTCAGAGTGCTTTGGGAAGCATGGCAGCTTCTACACACTTCATGGTAATTTCCGATGAAGAGAAGACATCGGGGAATCTCCAACAAGAAAGTCAACGGCCTGGGATTCCAGAAGCGATCTGAAAGCGACTACATGGTCTTTGCTGTCGGGAAGAAGCCGTCCCGATACTGGCAGGGGCCGATCTTGTCGATCACTTTTGGACGGTAACTTCGACTTTGCGGCTCTGAACCATCATAAAACTGCATGACTGATCGTTGTCATCCACAACGGCCTAAATAAGTAGTGACCTTGCTCAGTAGTTAAGCACAGTCGAGCCAAAACAGGAAGCCGTGGTGGTTGCTACGATATAATCCTTTCCCAGCTGAGTACACACAAACACCCGCAGGACACTGTTCCCAATTCGAGCCGCAATTACAAGTGTCTGAAGCCCAATTGTCTTCGGCACTTACATACTGAGGACGTCACGTACTGGATCGAGTATAGCACCCTTGTCGATATGCAGTTCCGACCACAGGCTGCATGGATCCCTGGTCGTCATTCAGACAAGACCGCTGGCAGCCTGGCACGAGGTTACCCTTGTAAGAGGTCCTGGTCAGAAGCAGATCCGAGCATTTTCGGGGTCGCTATTTACAGTCCCCAGGGGTTACAAATCAGTACAGGTACTTAGATTAGTCATTCTCAGTGGCCAATCTATGCTGATCACTCCAGTATTAT
>JABSTL010000265.1:0-23957 GCA_013759095.1 Fusarium sp. NRRL 29148
ATCCAATTGCTATGTTTTGGTATTTCAGCCGTTTCCATATGATCGTTACGTCGTCTCAATCCTCGCGGCAACTCCCTCTACGTAAATAGCCAACATGCAAACCATCAGCTTTACAAAAATGAAAACAAAAACTCCAGAAATCATGTAGGTATCTCAAAAATTGGTTTAGATGGTCACGAGTTTCCTAAAAACTCTTCTCCCAAGCTTGCCACCAAAGGCCCATGTTTGCAGATACCAGTAGATCGAGCATCTTAAGTCCATCAGGATAGATGATGAGTTTGCCCAACTTGGCTCTCTTTCCTCGGTTACCACCGCCGGCTTTCTCTTTTCCAAGATTGATGTCGAACGGCGAAACCATGCCGTCGTTATCGTAACCATCGCCTCGTTCGTCGCGGCGGAGTAACTTGTTGAAGTGTCCTTGGAGCTGAGTCTTGACTTCCTCACGACCTTCAGCAGACTTGAAGAGTTCTGCTGTAGGAAGATTGAATCGGAGTTCACTCATGGGCATACCGCTACCACCACCTTGGATTTGCCCCTGACTGAACTCAGCCAGAGGATTGCTTGGTCTATCATCATGCAGAATGTGATAGCAGCGCAAGCTTCGACCGGCAGCTCCTGTACGGAATTCACATCTTCCGTTCCAGGGGCTGGTAAAGATGTATCCCCGAGGTCTGAGTCCTGGACCTGGATGCATTGAGATCGCAGGCTCAACAGGGGATGAGCCCTCGGTTGATTCGATCGATCCAACACTACCCTGTCGCCCATGCCCCTTTCCAGCACCGTCTTGCAGTTTCTCTCGCCAATTCGACGCCCAGCTTTTCCCATAAGCCATTGCAACTTGTCTCTGCAGCACGACACCACCGTCCCGTGGCTGGGTCATATCTGAGCCCGGGCCCGCATCGAAACTCCGTCGCGCAGGCATACCACGGAACTTTCCATAACCAAGAGTCTCGATTTGAACGTTTATGGGTGGGTTCCCGGAAGTTGGCGGTTGCGCAACGGGCGGCACAGAGGCGAACAGTGGGTTCGCATCATCCTGATCAGGTGGTGGTGCTTCAGACTGGAAAGACGAAATATGTCCAACGTTCCACTGATTTCCTGTGCTGGGATCACGACGGATTAGGGCTAATGTAAAAGGCTGCTTTCCTTCATAGCTTTTTCGAGGTGAGGGGGAGCGGTTTTTGGTGTTTCGATTCGGTAGGGGAGGGCGACTCGTCGCACGCATTCGATCGAAATCGGGACCTCCCTGGTTGGGAGGTGGAAGGGGCGGGAGAGGATGGTCGCCTAGTGCCGAGGCATTGCTCGATGTCATTCGAGGTCCAAGTGGTTTCCGGGCTACAGCAGGTTCCGGAGTCTGGATTCTGGGGACATTCTTCGGTCGAGGTGGCAGTACTGGGCTTTCTTCCTCTTGCTCATAATCACGCCGTGTTGACGTTTGTCGAGGATCAAAGGTCGAATTGACTGAAAGACCCCGTCTTCTCGTAGGGTCCTGGTATTCGTTTCCGTAGCCAGGTACAGGAAGATGGTCGATCGGAGGAGGCGTCAATGGTCTTGCGCGACCAGGCAAAGGCTTCCTCTTAATATTCCGTATTGACGAGCTCTCATCGCTCGAAGATCGGTGCTCGTCATCTCGTGGTGGCCCGGCAGGTTCTAGCGACGGCGCTTCGAAGTGAACATAGTAGAGACAGCTGGCGACATCCTCGGCGGTAACATTTTTTAGTTGTGGTTTGAAAGGTGATAGAATGACATCTGTGTTCAGAGGCGGTGTTAGTGTCAGACCCGGTGGGGGTTGAGAGGGGTGTTGTCTTACCTCGAGTGCCCGGTACTCTGGAGATATAGAGCGTTAGAGGGTCTTGCTTCTCCTGCGCTGGGTTGATAGGATATTGAGGCGGATTGCCCGCGAGGTTATTTAGTGCTGTTAGAGAGCGAGCTTCCATTCTTGGATGTTGTATGTTGAAAAGGTATGATGGACGTGGGGGCGAGAAAGTGAGAAGAAGCCCGAGAGCGGGAGGTTGGCGAAGCAAGTAAATAATCCACCTCCAACCTCGTTTATTCCGTGACAAAGAAAGTGCCGGCAGGATATTCGCAAAATAGAAAAGAGAAAAACGAAGAGAATATGAAAGCTGGGGTATTAATTAGGTTCGAGTAAAGTTAAGGTAATAAGCGTTACGTTGGGCCGAAGGGGAAGACGAGAGTCTAATAAGTAAAACGGGTAATGTATAGCAACAGTAACAGTGAGTGATGCGACGTGGCAGACGAGCGACTGAAAAGAAGAAACAAGACGCAGACAATCCTTGCGTACTTGGGTTAAAAGGATCAGCCTTACATTTTTACTTCCCTAACTAGTTACCCGTTTATTAAAGACCTACGATTCATTAACGGGAACCTAAGCTGAGGGCGAAAACCCAACGTCAGCTCAGCATCGGGGGCTGTGCTGCGCCGTGCCGTGCCTGACAAGTAAATATTAAAAACGGCCGCCTATTTTTTGAGTGCTGAGTTCTTGGCAGGGTCCATATTTGATGTTTTAGATGCTTCATGCGCCGAGACGTTAGTGTGATTGCCTACTGTTGCCCTTTTTTGTTGCCCTTTTTTTGTTTTGTTTTGAACGCTTTTGCTTGGTTTGTGATACTGGCACTTTCATGGCGATGGGCGTATTCTATGAATTGGAGTCAGAAAGTCGGAGGCTGTGGAGACGCGTCCGGAGTACGCAACGCACTCCGCGGCACTGCCGACGTCACTTTGTGGATCAGGGGTTGCGATGCCGGGCCCGAAAGGGTTCCGGGAGTTGGAAGTCTCACACTGTGACACTGCGAAGAGTACTGCTAAGCACTGTTTCAACTACTTTAAGCACTGTATTTAGGTTATCCTCATCTCTCGTAATCCAAGCCACCTCCATCTTCCTCTCTATTCTATTCTCAGAATGAACCCTTTCGACCCTGATTCTCATCACATGTCCAGCCAGGGTCCATCTCCGACTCTCGAAACTGGTCTTGTGCGATGCGCCGTCACTCAACTTCCGCTTACATGGAACATCCCTCCACAAACTGCCAGCGAATGACAAAGGCTGAGCTGGATAGTTGCAATGACGTACACTCACTCTCAGCGCATAAACTGCCAAGGGAGCGAACAGAAGTTTCTTTTTTTCATCTCATTTCTTGACGGCGCTCGGATCATCAAGACCAAAGCTATGATTGTTCTGTGGTAGGGACTTTTGATAGCGGACGATAGGTGCATCATCAATGTGGCTTTGCTAATTGCTGTCACTGAAAGAATTTACACGTCCAACGTGAAAATTCGCCGAATTGCTAATAGCGTTGTTCTTAACTCCAGGTCTTACTATTTCGAGTCATGTTTATAATGACATCCTAGTAGAATAGGATTACCATGCCTGGATTCCAGTCTCTCCAACCCATTCAGGCTGTCCGATAACCTTTCCGACATCTTCATCTCTCTTGCCCTCAATAACATTCTTGATGAGCTCCGCACCGGTTGCTGGATCACCAGCTCCAGCCTTCTTCAGCACTTCAGGATTTCCTCCGAGGCTCGTTGCCAAAAAGCCAGGACTGATGGACCAGACTCTGACACCGTCGCCCTTGAGAAGATGGTGCCATGAAAGCATCATCATGTTGAGCGCGGTCTTGGATGATCGATAAGCCACAGCTGTACGGATTCCCTCCTTGGGCCAGCCCCGGGGAACCTCGCCCGCGAGCTTGGTCAAGTATGACTTGTGTGCGCCTTCGAGGGTCGCAAGGCCGGAGGTCAAGAAGAGGAGGCGCGGGGATTTCGAGGCAATGAGGAGAGGAGCGAAAGCCGAAGTCATGACTTGCGTGCTCGAGACGTTGACGTCGTAGGACTTGTTGAAAAGCTCGCGAGCTTTCTTTGGATCGCTGGCATCATTGAACGCATCAAAGTTTGCGCCTGTAAAGTTTAGCATAAGTGTTAAATTTAACGTTGAAAACTTACCAGCGTTGTTAATGAGAATGTCAACTCTTCCAAAATTTTCCTTCACATGCTCGAAAAGTCTCTCGATAGCTTCATCGTCAGTGATGTCAACCTGAACCACGTCCAGACTGCTCTTGGAGCTAGGACATTCGCGCTCTAGGTCAGCGACAGCCTTCTCTCCTTTGGCAGGATCACGGCTTCCCAAGAGAATATGGTAAGGCTTGGGAGAAGCGAAAAGAGCTTTGACAGTCTCAAAACCGATGCCGGTGTTGGCACCAGTAATGAGAACGATTTCTTTGTTGTCGATCATGTTGATGATGGTGTTGTAGGTGACTTGAGCTGGGACAGAATGAAGAGGGGGGTTGGCTTTTATATATCACATTGTTTTCTCCGTGCCACTGATTCACATGTGCAGGTGTGATGTGAGGTAGTTACCCCAGTACAACAAGACGGGTTGCGATGAAGCGAGACTGTAATGCATGGGGTGACGCACGGGGCGGACTTAAGAACACTTCCACGCGAGGATCTCCAATAGAGGAGAAGATCAAGATCGTTGGCCCCCAAGGTAACACATAAAGTATTGTAATGTTTACAACAAGATAGATATGCACGTATTCAAGGGCTTGATAGGCTTTGAAGTAATGAAGCATCTTGGCGGAGGTATTTTCGTTAACGGAAATGAGTACATAGAAAGAATGTTGTAATTCTCATTAGATGGACAACAATGGGAAATGGCATTGGATAGATATTCTTAATACAAGCAATGCTAAATACTCCATACATTTATCGCCAATCTCAAATCTGTATAACTTACATCTATACTGCTGACACTGATTCCTTTGGCAGGCCATAATCTTATCCGTAAATTATACGATTCCCCCTCTCAATCAGCATATCCAGCCTCAACTCTTGCCGTCATAGACATCACTTCCCCTTACACTTATCGGCTCCACGCGTCTTCTCGGACTTTTTTGTGGGACCTCGCGGCCGGAGATACGCGCGCTAAGACCCGGCGTCACACTGTCACACTCGGACACGGAGCAACAAAATACGAATATCGACACCGAAGTCCGGCAGATCTCGCTAGTGCATTTACCTAATTGGGAATGTTATCAGAGGGGCATGTTTGTGCTGGTTTGTTTTGCGCTAGTGAGACGGCAGAAGGCCTCCGCGACGGGAGAGATGCACTTTCGGGGTGACTTTCCGTGTTCTCGCGTCGGAGCGTCATCCCGATGTCTTGATTGCTTTGTGAGTAGCTGGAGCTTTAGATAAATGAGATGAATTGCGAAATGTACCCCGCATTGCATAGCTAAACTACCCCGCGGTGTCGTATCTTTTGCTTGATTCCAGCATCTTCACCGACCTCCATCTGCAGCTTGTCATTCCATCATGTCTATCAACAAAGTCCTCCTCGTCGGCGCAAACGGTAATCTGGGCACAGTCCTTCTCGAGGGTCTAGTCGCCTCAAACTCCTTCTCTGTTTCCGTCGCCAAGCGCGCATCGTCCAAATCTACCCCTGCGCACGCATCCTCTGTGAACATCGTCACGATCCCCGATGACCTTTCCATTGAAGGCTTGATCCCGATCTTGAAAGGCCAAGATGCTGTCATCGCTTCATTCCCTTTGACAGGTGTTGTTGATCAGCATTTACGTCTTGCTGAAGCATCTGCGAAAGCTGGTGTCAAGAGGTTCATTCCGGCTGATTTTGGGAGCTGTGATGCACAGAGTGAACAGGCGAAGAAGCTGTTGAAATTGTATCGGGATAAGGATACTGTGAGGAATAAGGCTGTTGAGCTTGCGAAGGAATACCCAGGTTTCTCGTGGACTTCGCTTGTCTGTGGGCATTTCTTCGATTATGGTATCCTCGATGGTCTGCTGCATACGGATCTTGAGACCAACACCGCTGTCATCCTGGACAAGGGCGATGTTCCAGCCTCAGCATCCACACTCCACCGCGTCGCCGAAGCATTAGTCGCCGTTCTCAAGCGTCCCGATACAACGAAGAACCGCCTTCTCTACGTCCAAAGTTTCTGCAAGACACAACTTGAAGTTGTAGCAGCGCTGGAGAAAGCTACAGGCGTAGAGTGGAAGAAGGAGTTTGTAGACTCGAAGGCGTTCTTGGATAGGGAGGTTAATAAGCTAGCGGTGGAGTATAGCCACCATGCGATGGAGGAGATTGTGTTTGTGCTGGGAGCGCTGGATGCTGAGTGGCCGAAGATGGGAGATGCGTTCGCGATGAAGGAGTTGGGATTGGAGGATGAGGATCTGGATAAGGTTATCCAGAACGTTGTGGATGAGTGGAAGAGGGAGAAAGAGGAAGAGAAGTGAGCATATTAGACGTTGGAATATACCAAAAGGCTTTAGAAGGTTAGGACTTGCCTCAAGGGCTGGTTTGCTTTTCTTGTGAAGGGCCATAATAGACCATGACAATCAGAAGCATTGACTTCGTTGCGCACAGTGTTGATCCCACCATTCTATCTGCGAAGTGTACGTCGTGCTACTCTCCGCCACAGAAAGGAGGCCTCATTCAGTTTTACTGCCATCGTATTGACAGACCAACTTTGCAGCGAACAACGACTCACGTAGAGTACGCAAAGCTGGACATACAGAAGCATTAGAGGCACAGCAGATACTCGAAAACAATGATCATCACCGCAACAACCCATCTAAATATAGCTTCACCTAAAGCAAACACTCACGACCCCAGTTTGGCAATCCCAACATCATATCGCTCGTATTCCTTCCCCTCACATAAATGCCAACGCTCAATGCGTCTACCCAAGAGTGATCTTCAGGGTTCCCCTACGCCATCTTTTCAGCCCCCAAGCCAATCCACGTGCTTCACTTACATCACCGGCTGTCATCCTCATTCCTTCATTTGGAAAGTGAGGTTCTGTTTGGACTACAAAGATCGGATCGCCGGCAGCGATTGTGATAGGCTTTGCAAAACCTCGTATTTCGGTCTGGGCTGACGATGTTGGTATTTTGAAGGTGTGAGGGTTTAAGTATAAGAGGTGACGATGTTGCTGCTGGATTGAAAGAGGTTTCTGGTGTCAATAAGTCTTAGAAATACTAGAAACACCTTTATTGATTCCTGAAAATTCATCAAATAAAATATAGTCCTGCGTACCTTGACAACATGTGGTCTCTCTACTTCCTCACAGCCCTTCTCGCAATGTAATCCCTCCCTTCCATACCTAAACACACCCAACTAACACACTCAGCTCTCCCACCATCGCAAAGAAGTCCCCCAAGCCCTGTCCAACCGTCACAACCACTGCAACTCTCTGCACAACCTGCGTTGTTCCCGCCTGTCTCACCATCGAGACCATTTCCTCACAGCGCAACTGCCCCTCCAAGGTCCCAACCTCTGGCACATCATTCCCCTGCTCCAAGTCAAAGTGTCCCAGTGGCTGCGCAACTTCCTATACCTACGCTTCAGCCTATGGAACTGTCACCAAGAAACCTAAGTGTCCTACTGTCACTGAAACAGCGACTATTTGCTCTGGCTGTATTAGGCCGATGTGTTTGAGCTTGGAGACGGTGAGTTCAGTTTGCGGATGCCCCGAATCGCCTGCTACGGTCACGACCAGCTACCCTTGCGGTGAGGATTGTCCTGTTGGTTGTGGAACGGAGTATGTGCCTCCTACTGTTACGCCAAATTGCAAGAAGAACGAGGATTAGAGGATGAGGCTGGTAACGAGCCGCTGTCGTTGGTAAGGTTCAAGGGACGGTGGTGTATGCGTGCTAGGGCTGGGAGGAAAACATTTGAGTCATGAAGAATTGTGAGACAGCTGTACCGTATATCAGGTCTGGTGTTGGTCTTTGAGAATGTCGACCAAATGTTAGCTGGATGTAAATTCCTTCATTTATTGAAGCTTATATGCGTCGAAGTAGCAAATGACAATGAAGAACAAGTCACTCTTTATTCCAAAAAGACTTAAAGACTTTCCATAAAACGGTTTGAGATTTTCAAACCAACCTGATCAATGCCATATAAGCATTCCTGATTATGGTGTTGATGTCTGAGACATATCTGCTACTAAGTGCCTGCCACTACGCCAACATTGTCTGCCACGGATTGGAACGCAAACCCCATATTTTGGCAATCCTAGATCTATTATACCCGGGAATAAAGAATGCTATTCATTGAGAGAGCTTTATCATGGAAATGCTGTGAATAGATGACAATGAAGAGGCTGGGATGGAACAAGAGTATATAAGACTTGCAGATTGCTTGGCTAAACATCATTATCAATCATACTACTTACAACAATTATCACTCATACTATCGACATCAAGATCACTATTCACACAAGTTCGTAATGATGACTACAAGGATGCATCTGTTAATCCTCCTTCCCATGGTCCTTCTCGCAGTCGCCCTCCCTCAACCTCCCCCAAAATACATCGGCTGCATCTCCCAAACCTCAACCTTCTCAGCAACAACCCTCCCGTCACCTTTCACAACTCATCAATGCCTTCAAGCCTGTGCCGCTAAAGGTAGTCTTGTCGCCATTGGTGGTGGAACATGTTACTGCGATAACGGTGGCACATCTGCATCTTTCGAATTAGTCGATGAAACTCGCTGCACAGAGCTCTGCATCGCCGGCGATGAGACCAGCGGCAAGTGTGGAGGACAGGACGCCTTGAGTCTGTATCAGATCGACGGCTCTGATGGAGGATGTGCGAAGAATGGAACTATTCCACCAGTGGTGCAGACTCCTTGTACGCTTTGTGGACAAGCGACGCTTGTTCCTACTCCTACGGCAGTACAAAGGAAAGCTGGGAGCCCTTGTCCTTTCGAAGGATGTAAGGCTGCGCCGGCTCCAATCGCCACGCCTGCTAGGAACTCAACTGCCAAGATTTGCCCGTCTGGTGGATGCAGTTCTGGCGGGCAAGGAGGACAGAGCGGTAGTGGAGGAGGAGCTGGTGGCCAAGGTGGAACAACAGACACACAAAAGGGATCTTCTGGTGAAGGGTCTAAGGCTACACCAGGGCTTGCGAGTGAGAGCCCAAGATTGTACTCACCAAGTATACTATCAGCCATCGCGGCCGTGATTTTTGGGTTGCGTTTTCTATGAGCAATTAGGATAAAGGGAAATGGCTGGCAAAAAGAGGAAGAATGGGCACATTCGCTTGTATATTTGGAGTTAACGGCTGGGAATGATTCTTGATTTGATGAAAACGGAAACGGAAACGGAAACAATGGGTAGCTCTGGCTTGTTCATACTATAAAATGCCAACTTTGACAATATGCGACAATCTCCAAATGAGCAATGAGCCAGTACAGGAAGCTTGTGAAATGGCCAGCCTACGCCTTCGGCGCCTCAGTCAACGGCACGTAGCGAACTCCAAACAACCTCTTCTTGGTGATCTCTCCATTTCCATCCTTCTCGATTCTCCAAACGTGCTGATTGTAGCCCAGCTTGTCATCATCGACAGGGATGAACATACTATAGCTTGTTAGCATACTCACTCGCACAAACACGATCTTACTTACCACCCGGGAGCCTTCAACTGCTCTAACAACTCAGGATGGATCTCCACCGCAGAAGCTCCGACATGAATAACATCCCAACCCGTCCCCTCGTTCTTCTCCCCCTCTCTGGGTTCCTCAACCCATCCTTTTCTACCATCACCAAATTTAAATCTCACCTTTCCACTCTCAAGCAGTTTTCGTCCCTCCACACTCTTCGACATATTTGTCTCACCCAGTACTTTCAGCTCGCGAATATGCTCAAGACCGACCACGAGGCCCTTCTCGCCAACAAGCTCAGCCATAACGTGAGTCAAATACCCAGATCCAGAACCGATATCGAGGACACGTGGTGCTGGTGATGTTGATGAGGGGAGAAGATAGCTGAGAACATGTTCGATGGCTGAGGCGTGCATATGGGGTGCAGATATAGTTGCTGAGTAGCCGATGGGCTGGGGCGAATCTTCATATGGCATGGCTGGAGCGTAGTGAGCTCGGTCAACCTGGATGATCAGTATGAGTTCAGAGACGGGGACGGGAAGTTTACCTTGAGGAATGCCTCTTTCACTCGAGGGTCGGTAATGAGGCCATTCTTCCACATGTTCTCAATAAGAGCTGAGTTAGTGTCTCCGCTGCATGTCCACGCCATGTTGATACTGAAGAGTCTCTGGTGTGTAAGTCGACAGGTGTTTCTGTAGAGCGTAGACACAAAAGAGGGGAGATGGAGTGATTTCTTGATGAAAGCCACGATGACGGTGCGGATCTCAGTGACGTGAAAAGTCGCTGGAAATGAAGATGCAAGACTGATGATGAGTAGGTAGTTTTCCTGAATCTGGAGAGGCAGGAATGAGTTGTAATGTTATCATCATATCGTACCTTCACAAGGTAGCCCGAGCAGCCGAAGCTTCTGCGGGGCCGTTCCATAATACGGGGATCGGCGACGGGTACCCCCACAGACCAAATCACCAGTGACATTCACTAACAGGGGCTTTAATTTACGAGATCGTTCACTATCAGGATAGTAGACTGGGGAGGAGGATGATTCGGGAATAGAGGCTTTGATCAGTACAGACAGAACAGGAATAACGAGGATTCTTGTCTCATTTATGATAAGCCCTTTCTTGATACCTACAATTCTCAGACTGCCAATCATAGATACAACCAAAATCATGTTAAGAGACATATATAGAGACGTATGAAACTGCGTGTGACGCGCCAAACACTAAGCTTGTAGTAGGAACCTGAATATCCTTCCCATCCATCCACCCAAGAAACGCCAAAGGAAAAGAGCCAACGCCTACGTCTCTCGACTGATGCGCTTCCATGATATAATGGTATTGTTGTACACATCCAAATCCGCTAATTTAGACTACTCGCTCGTTCGACTCTCCCTCAGCGATGATCGGTACACCAAGACCGCGATCAGGGCTCTGGAGGACAAGTTGCTCGTGACGTCGTGCTCGCAGGAACTCAGCGACGCTCTTAATAAGAAGGAACCAGCCGACTACCATGAGCACGTATCCTAGCCACTCGCCTCCACTAATGCTGCCGAGATCATCGTCTGTTACGTCGCCTTGCTTGAAATTATGGGAATTGGGGTCGGGTGGTGCGGCGTAGCCATCGGGGCCGCTCATCGCTGGGGGTTCGTCTTCTGAAACGCCTTTCATGTAGAAACCGTATTGAATAAGAGTTATGCCGAGACCAGCGCGAGAACCGTTCTTCGCAGCGTGGGTTGAGTGGAGAAGATATGTAAGGAGGAAACCGACGAGTTGGAAGGATGTTGAGATCATGCCGTTCCAGACAAAGGAGAAGAATGAGCCAACTGGCATGCCGTCGATGTAAACCTCGTCGGGTCCTCCCATGCCGGGAGCGAGAATAGTCGTCTCCCAATATGGAGGAGCAGCATCGGCCGCGGCTTGCTCGTAGGACTATTAAAATTAGCAACACATAGCCAAAATGTGTTTATTCGGGCAACATACCGGTGGTAACTCGTCTTTCTCAGGATCACTGTTCCCTCTCTCCGGGCGCGCAGACAAATTGGCAAAAACACCGTCTGACCCAGAACCACCTCCTACAACTCTCGTTGACCTTGACCCGGACGGCGTTGGTGCCGGAGCCGCCGGTTGAGCAGGTATTGGTACAGTGTTGACATTTTCCATAGATGGTGTCGAATTCTGTCGCATCAATCGCCTCCGATCATCAACCTCATCGTCGCTATCGTCATCATCGTCAAAGGCATCGGCGAGAGTAGCATCGACCTGGCGCGTTGGTTGAGGAGAAGAAGATCGAGAGTGAAACGAGGGAGGTGGCGAGTGGGGGATCGGATGAGAGAGATTGTTGTTATTGTTGTTGTTGTTTCGGGCGTCAAAGTCCTCCTCGTCTTGACCGTTAATCTGAGACCTTGTTAGTATGTTTAAAACACCGCTGCTGATCGCGCGACTCACTCGTTCGTATCGTCCGGACATGATGGGCTAATCGTCTGGCGGTGTCGGGCTGCCTCCCAAATCCGCTTTACCAAGAGGAGAAGATACGCGATGTTGTAGGAAGAGTAGAAGGTTGAGGAGACTGAGGAACGAAAAGAAAAAGGAGAGACGGGACCAGTGCCAGGAAAAAAGGAAAAGAGGATCTTCAAGGAACGACGGCGAAAAGGTCTAGTTTTGGGTTTGGGTGTGCTTGCGTTGACTTTGAAGTTTGACGATTACGAAACAGACAGCGACAGGACGGGAGGAGAAAGCCTGCCTGGGGCGAGCACCTTAGTCGATATGCGGACGGCGGCTGTATTCGGATTCGGTATCGGCACAGTGTAAAATATGACAAGGGATGGTCCAGAAGGGTTTTCAGGGGTGATACGCCGAAGTATCCGCCCACTGAAACACCATGGCGCACTGTGATGCTACTTTGGCTTACGGAATCTTTTCATTCACAGCCCCTAATCAAAGTTCAGGGGCATCAACAAAGCCGGATCTAAAGGGCTGTTCTCGAGTGCGAGTCCTCAATAGAACATCTTGGAAGAATGACAAAAGAAACTGATTTATTCTTTGTATGACTCTTGACTTGAGCTTGCAAGTGGGCTGTGTCAGGTAGTGTTAGATCCACCTCCGCACTGAATCAGATCACGGACTTGTCCTTATCAGGTTGAAGAATGGATGAGGCAATCCATTTCAAGGGTCTCGTGGCAGCCTGAGGCAAATTGCGCATGACCCAATCATATGCTTTTCAATTACAGTTTCAAAAGAGATCGACACTGTGACGGGCACACTGTTTTATGGAATTTCTCGATGGTTGACGTCGAGATATTCTGCTGCAGAGGTCCAGTCCTAGCAAAGACATCTTCACAATTCACAATGTCGCGCTCATTATCTGTAAGTCGTTGTCTGTTCCAGAAGTCCAAGAATCAAATATTAACCCTAGGTCTGCAGCAAAAAATCTACTCCGACGTCTTTGCGCGCTGGCCAAAGCAAGCGCTTCGTCCCGATCACCAACTCCAAGACGTCCTAGGCAAAGCCGTGACCGAGCGATTCCAGAACTATAGGCCTTCTATGGAGCGCGAGGAGCTTCTTAAGGCGCGGGCGCTTCAATTCCTCCTCCAAGACCGATATAACGATCGAGTACGTGCCACGACATAGCGAACACAATCCTGTGCTAATAATAATACAGTTCAAGCTCAAGGGTAGATTACTCGAGCCAAAGAGTCAACCGACATATTTTGCGGATCTAGTGAGGGAAATCGACGAGGCGCCGAACAGATCATGGTTGGAGAGATTGGGCAAGCGATTAACAGGAATGATCCGGTTTCAGTAATTGATGGACAAGAAAAAGACTTAATGCATGGAGAGGGTCCCAAAAGAAGGACAATGGCATCTGACGTGTATATGTATTGTACTTGTACATTGTATCAAAAGCGATTCCGCGTGTTTGCTCATGCGCCCATATTCAACGCCCTCTAGATCGCTCAGCCCTGTCTAGATGTACTTCTCATCCGGATCTATCTTGTTAAACCACACTTGAATCTGCTCATAGGCAGTAAATACCAATCCTCCAGAAACTACCAACCTCGCCAAACGTGGCAGCGCACCGCTCCAGAACGTTAAGACACCCTCCTGCTTGAAGATAGTTGTCGCGCACTTGAAGCTGTTGCCATATGTCTTCTTCGCCTCGATACTCTGCATGCGAGTCTTGATAGTATCGAGCGGTTGCGTCACATATACAGTGATCAAACCAGCCAAACCACCGATTGCAAAGGTTCCAACGGCACCAAGCTTCTCGCCAGGTGCTGTGTATGACTCGGCCATTTGTTTGAAGAAGTTATAGGCGGTGAAGCGTGTTGCGCTGTTGGCAGCTTGTCGAGCGGTCGTGGGGACGAATCCTTGGAAGAAACCTCGGAGACCACGTTCGCGGGCGATGATGGGGACGGCGTGCAGGAAGCCGCGCATTCGAGGCTTAGCGGACTTGCGGTCGTCGATACTGCGATTGTAAGCTTGGGCCCTGCGGGGGAATAAGTCAACTTACAGAGTGGTCTTGATACTTTCAGTGGGAGTCACAGCAAGCAGAGACTCTGTGACTCCAGCACCGAAACCAGCAAGGACAGTACGAGGCCCAGAAAGATTGCCATTCTCGTCGACTAGAAGCGCCTTGTACTGATCAAACGCAACGAATCCTGGCCCTTGTTAATCAAAGCGACACACGTAAACTCGGAAAGCGGCATACGGATTCCAGCCTTGGCTGCGTTGCCAATGATGAGAGTGGTGCATCCAGCATACCACTGCTTGCCGAAAGGCGGCCAAGGGAGCTTCTGTCCTTCAGCTAACCGTCTGTTCAACTGCGACCTTGTCTTTGCAACTACACCAAATCAGTATTGTAGGTTCGCATCGACTTGACAGGTGAGTAAACGTACACTCAGCGGGGTAGGTAATAGCTATACGACAGCTTGGTTAGCTACATCCTCAGAGTCATGTCGTGTGAGCATACCAATCTCAATGGCGCCGGCAGTCGACCCAGCGATGATGGATCGCAAGGGGCTGGGCTGCTTCTTCTTTTCGCCTGTTTGTGTTGTGGACGCCATGATTGCTGTCCTGCCCAGTTATGTTCTGCAGGCGACGTTGGTGTTGACGGGAATGGGAACTTTTTTTGGGCGTGGGACGGGATGGATTTCGTCACTTTTGGCACAGATGGGACCTGTTGTAATTTACACGTGCGCCGATGTCGCTGTAGTGTAAGTGTAACTACAGTGGTTGGCTGCTGGACGCGGGC
Organism: Fusarium sp. NRRL 29148; assembly: GCA_013759095.1. Lineage (NCBI taxonomy): Eukaryota > Fungi > Ascomycota > Sordariomycetes > Hypocreales > Nectriaceae > Fusarium > Fusarium sp. NRRL 29148. The sequence continues at coordinate 14,672 of JABSTL010000265.1, forward strand.
GAAGTTATGGAGTACTCCGCATATGTATGCTTGGGCACCGGGAGCAATCCGTTGAAACAGCCACGGATGCCTCCTTATTTTAGGTAACAAATCCAATAAGGAGTGCTAAATAAGGGCAAGCTGCAGTTAATTTCAGAATTAAGCTAAAATTACGCCGTTGTTAAGTTCCAACCCGTCGGGTGTTACTGAGTCGGCATATCACGGCCCAAGTCAACTTCAACCTCGGCGCACGTTCGAGGCTGCGGATACACGCATTGCTCTAACCACGGCCCAAGATCTTGTTTCTTAATGAGATCGCCATCAACAATTCCAGAAAGACGCTTACGGCTTGCATACGTGTGGCTTATCTGTTGTATGAAAAAAGGACAGCTTAATTCCCGTACGGCATAATCTGTAAAATCTGTACAATATGATGATTGCAAGTTGTCACCAACTCTCGCGAGCCATACCACCAAGGCGGTCACCTTCAAGGATGTGATCAGAAGATTAAGGAAGTTTCAGATACCGATAAATGCAAAAGGTTGGAGCTGACAGGGGAGAACACTTATGTCGACCTCATAAAGGCTCCGTTTTCTGATCTTGACAGGCAGATTCGCGTTGTAAGAAGCCGCGCACACTTTGAACAGAAAGTCGCGAGGGCCTTTAATGTACACAAATTCCAATATGGCTACAGAGTCAAAGCTCCTACCAACATACAACTCTTTGCTGACTGGAGAAGATTCTGCGAATATCACCGAGTGCCTCCCGCACCAGGCACAACGGTGGACAAGGTTCATTAGTTGCCTCAGATCGTTCCCGCGCTCTAATAAACCAATTTCATCCAAGGGGTGACAGCCTAATGGATACCGAGGTTACCAAGGAACTTCTTCGTCGTGGAGATAACCTCGAATGCACGCCACTCCTCGTCTTATTCGACACGGCCGTACATTCGAGAATTTCAATTTCAAGGTCTATGAATCACTCGCAGAATGATGGAGGATATGGGTATAAGATTCGAGAAGATAGTAGCCTTAATGGGGGAGGTGCTTTCTGTACTTCATTTCAAATGCGAGGCTTTGGGCCTTGTGTGCTTTGCTCTTTGTGCTTCTCCAGCTCACGATGCATGGAAATTCGGGCCTCTGGAGATTGGCATCCACATTCCCTCCTTTTGCCAACTCCTAGAAGCACAGGAGATGAGTGTCAAGAATATCTCTTACTGTTTAGGCGATCATACAGGAGTGATTCCGTCATCGCCAGAATACTTGGACCAAGATGGTGATAAAGTATGGCAGTCCTTCAGGACTGCCTACATCTAACAAGGCAACGCATGTCGCACCAAGGATTCCTTACCAACACCGAAATCTGTTATGAAGCATTTTGAATCCCTGTGTTTTGACGTGGAGGAAAGAAGTGAAACATCTTGAACCTGCACAGGCTTGTGAGCATATTCATTGCGAGTAGAAGCTTGAGCATTCTCCTATAATAGCCTAACTATTGCTGTAACACTTCATCTAAATGCTGACCAACTCCACTGATGCTTCATTTCTCATACCTAGGTACTCATGTCCATTCCATCTACTTCTTCCTACCCCATTTCTGCTCCAACCCAGCCTTCCACTCATTGAAACTCGCCACCTTGCCATTAACCAACAATATCTCTCCCCTGTGCAATACTCTTCCTAACGGGGGCACAGTAAACCACTGATGATCACTCCTACAGATCAAATCATCTCTATGATCGCTCGTCTTGTTCCCCTCGCCCTTGATAACAGCCATACACTTTGCATCATACGTCTCCATGCAGTACTCGCAGATGTAGTACTCGTCTGAAGGAGGGATTAGATCTAGACATTGGGCGCAGTTTTGACGCATTGTCTGAATCTCGGGTAGTTTGGGCTCGATCCGTGAGAGAACGGGTGAGTCTTCTGGAGTAGAGGTGAATACCTTGGGATCGACTTTTCGCATGGATTGGCTGAGGGCGAGAGCGTTTTCAATGTCGTCGGCGGCAATGAAGAGGCCTAGGAGGTTATCCAGGGCGTATTCGTCATTTTGGACATCATCGTCAGAGAGAATGTCAAGACTGTCATTGATGAGTTGCCGAAGATCGCGGTCTGTGGAAGAACTTCGACCGAGGAGGCGATTGAAGAGGATCATGTAGATGGCTGCGATGTTGACGTCTGAACCAACCATCTCGATCGGCATGTCATGGTTCTGATGCCGACTTTGCTTCTGCTTGATCTTCTCAAGATCTTCAAGCCAAGTGTCTGCTTCAGGCGTTCTTAAGCCGGCATGAAGAATACGCTCTTTGTACAGGGAAGCAAGTTTCTGGAATGCAAGAGCATAAGCCTGTCGTGTGGGAACGTTACCACGAGGTCGGTATCCAAGCTGCGTTATACCTTCGAACAAGTCCAGCGCAGAATCAATATCGCGACTATACGTGTACGTTGCGCCAAGTGCGAGACGAAGATACAGCGCCTTGAGGGGATCGCGAGTTGCGGTCGCGACCTCAATCGTGAAGAGAAGAGACTCGTAAATGAAGTCTGTTTCACCGACTTTGCTAGCTGCCTTGGGGATCCAGTCTATGACAAGAGGTTTGTTATGGAACTCGAGCAAAAAGTCAACGAGTCTTGTACGCTTGTGTTCTGGGTCAGTGACCTCTTTCGAGAGTTGTTTAAGGAACTGAATGACAGCTTCATGTCGGTTCTCTGTGGCCACTAGCTCGAGATACCCGAGTTCAGGCTCGAAATATTCCTTGCATTCTTTGCGGTCCAGGCCGACCACTTTGGCGCTCTTCATCGCCTTGAGGAAGTATTCGAGTGCTTGGTCGACTTTGTGGAGTTCTTCGTAGCAGGTGGCTATGAGAATGTGATCCTTGTACAAACGCCATTTGCAACTCCTCAAGGCTTGCTCATCAAGCTTGCCGCTCGCGATGCTCTCCTCTTCAATCGCTTCACACTTGAGAGTTTGTTCTAGAGCTTCTTTGAAGCGACCGTCACGCGAAAGGCAGTATGCGATACGACCACGTGTCTCGACACTGTTATTGTCGAGAGCAAGAGCCTTGTCATAATGACCCAGCGCCTTGCTGTGCATGTCATTCGTGAGATATGTGCTTCCGAAGCGACGATGCCAGTGGGCACTCTCTGGGATCTTTGCCCACTCTGCTGCCTTGACGATTCGGTTCTCGACAGGGATCTCAGTCCAGTGAGTGTTGCAGTCGGACCAGGAGTAGCCCTCTTGCATGAATGCGATGGACTGGACAATCTTGAAGCAGAAGAGGGTGGGGATGTATTTCTTGAAGTCTTCTGAGAGCCAAGCTCGAGCATAGAGATCTCCGATAGGCTTGAAGATACCGGGGGATTCCTTGACGCCTTTGCTGGCCCATTCTCGAGCTTCAGGACTGAGAGAAGATTGGACATCGGGATCCCCCATCCATCGCTTGAGACCCTTCATGTTGGCATCTGTAAGGACGTCAAGACCCTCGTCATTCTTCTCATACATAAGAGTCCAGTCGAGAATGGTGTTCTCATCAGTGAGCATCTTGTGCACATACCCTCCAAGCTCTTTCTTCTCAGGTGCAGGTACTGTCGCGGGATCCAGAACAGCTAAGTGCTCCTGCCAGTACCACGCAGCGTACTGTTTCATGGATTCTCGACCACTAGCGCTGAGCCGGTATTTCTCAAAGGCGGATTTGTTAGTGAAGATGGACATACAAGTCCTGAGGATGTGAATGCGCGAAATGAGAGGATCGAAGCCAATGCCCGCACCAAGCTTTGAAGAGTTTTGTGTACTGAAGAATTCCTTGACGGAAGAGTGGAAGAAAGTAATCCACGTATTTGTCTTGCTCGATCGAAAGTCCATTTCACTCATGGGGTCAAAAAGGTCGGAGTTGGCAGCGGGACTCACACCACGTCCAGGGCTAACTCGCCCAGGACCCAAAGCCTGAATCGGGCTCGTGCGACGCAGCGGCGACAAGTTTCGACCCAGGTCGGGACTTCGGCCGAATACCGTTGGACTCTTGGGACTTCCACTTCGTCCTGATCCTGGACGACTCGCTGAACTTGAACGCCTTCCGGAGCCGAGATCGCCGTTCTTAATGCGCTGTTGCTTCTCATGCTCTCGAATGAGATCGTCAGTTGTTAAACCATCCTCGCGCTCGAGTTCGAAGAAACATGCGTATTGACCGCGCAGGGTTTCTTCGAGGTGGAAAGGAGGATCTCCGAAACGCATGATGAGGACTGCTTCTAACTGCTCGAGAGACAGGACTTCTTCTGCACATGCGACCCACTGGAGCATTTCGTTCAGATCCCTTGTCTGGTCTTCATATAGTGTCTCCGAGAGGTTCTTGAGTGTTTGTCCAATGATGCCATTGATCTCCTTGGGATATGACTGCAGACTGGTGAGGATGCTCTGAGGATGTCGCTTACGACTAATATCCTCTAGCATGAACTTTGCAAGAATGAAGAGACCGTCGGCTTGCTTGATCATGGCGTCAATGATCTTTTGTCGAAAATCGGGAGGTGTGCGGCTCAAGTTACGAAGGTGCCAAACGCTATTCTCGATGTATAACTTGACATCCTCGGCGTTGCGATCAGGCGTGACGTGGAGTGTTGTGATGACTTGAGTTCCCCTATTTCCTGGATCGAGGGTATACGTAACAGTCTCAGTCATATACGTTCTTCCAATAAGAGCAATTTGGAGCGTGACATGCTTTGGTCTCTTGTCGGACTCATCATCCGATCCCATTTGCTGAAGTAGTTCCTCGACTTGAGCAGAGTCCGCCTCATCGATACCGTCGAGGAAGATGTAGATCGCCTTCTGTTGCTCTTCTTGCTGGAATGGTTGGACGAAGAGTTTTCGGTAGGCGCTGGGGATGGTGCGGATCTCATCAATGCTGCGAAGATTTTTGAGAAGCTGTTTAGCGTAAAAGGGATCGCTCTCGCTTAGTTGGTAGGCGAGATCGCGGAGAGCTTGGAGAACTGAGCGAGTCTCGGGATTGTTGTCTCTGAAGTAGAAGTACGCAAGTCGTGAAATATGCTCAGTTCCCCAAGACACGAGTCTAGTGGTCAAATAAGACTTGCCGGTTCCTGCGAGAATGTTAGCTGGCGTCCAGAAATTGAGGTCAGCGACACTTACCGGCTGCACCTGTAATCCAGAGGAAGTTTGTCTTTCTATCGAGCCAAGCCTTGAACCCTCCATCTGTAAGGATCCAATCTCCGGTCGACTCCGCGCGTGACTTGTTGAACATAGCAAAGAAGTCCTCAGGAAACGGCGAAGGGTCTAGAATCTCCTTGAGTTTATCCTGATGCGCCGCGATAGTACGCTCACGGCCTTCGGACCTCATCTGCATCATAGTCTGGTTCATCTCCTCAAGCTTGCTCTGCATATTCTCCGTGGTGAGATTAAGCTTGTTGACACCTCCATAAGTATCTGCAAGAACCTGCCTCTCTTCACCAATGTTAAGAGCCTTTAGCTTGTCAAGCGCTTCCTGTACAGGCGTCCCTTTGCCGAATACCGTACGGAAGTATGCCTTGAAGCGACCGCGACGAACTTCCTTGGCGGCCAAGACGAATACTTCGAATAGTTGGGCGAGAATAGTGACAACCTTGTTTCGCAGTGCATTTCCCATCTTATACTGAACATACACATCAAGTCGTGATGTAAAGTCCTACAATTCTCAGTAAAGCCTCAAGCGCGCGCGCGCGGGGTTGATCAATATCACTCACCTTCAAATGTTCAAATAACTCAACGATCGTATCATACGCTGAGGAAACATCTCTCGCTGCTCCAATGAGATACGCAACAGCGCCAAATATTCCCTCCGCTGGCGCGAATGAGTCTGCCGCAGCACCACTCACGATCTCACCAATGACTTCAACGGGGGTAAGGCAAGCCGCCATAGCGCTGAAGATCGACTGCCTCTTCTCGCGGAATTTAGCAAACTGATCATTCTGCTTATCGACTTGCTTGATCAGGTCTGTGACGTTGTTTATAGGCGGGTCAAGAAAATCGCCGAGCTTGTCCTTGGAATCGGAGGAGTACAGCTTGCTAGCATCGTCGAGGATTTGCGCAAACTGTGCTTCCGCTGTATCCTTGTCTTTGCGGACCGCCATGATGCCTCGACGGTCCCGCAGACGATCTTTATAAGAAAAAGAGAGAATCAAAAACGAAAGAAGTCGTGGTGCAGAAGAGAGGTAAATATAAAAGACGATTGGCGTTTCAGAAATCAGGCTGAGATGGAAGCGTTCACGCTATGACTCGTAACCAACGAACTTGGCGGGGGCCAAAACGAATGATCAAAAACTGAGGTATCAAAAAAGTCCGAACAATAATCCCTGCCAGGATTCGAAAATGAAAGGAGGATCTGGTTGCATTTGCTGCTTACGGTGCATATTATACCATGCCTCTGTTGGTAAGGCTGAGCTGCGTGGTAGGGCGATCTTTAGGCTGTGTTGTCGTAATTCTGGGGCTATTTCTTGGCTATCGACTAAGAGTTCGGAAGACGGCATTTTCAAGAGTTGAAATGCCAATTATAAACATTTCAAGTACATGAGTTATTAAGAAACGAACGTCAGCCTCGATGCGTCGTTAAGCGCTCGTCATCAAACGGGAGGCGTTCAGCCTGAGACACTTTCTCATTGAATGGTTTCATCGAATGTCTTGTAATTCTCCCCACTATCCACCCACAATGGGGGGCTCAGTTTGTAACGTGACCATCATTTGTGACTGGTTTGTTGTCTGGGTGAGTAATAGAGATGGTTGATCTTTACACTTTCTGCCAGGCAGCGATTTGTTATACGTCATTGGGTTAGTTTACCGTACTCGCCCTTTCAGCCTTGTCTTTAAGGTGAGAGCGATCGTATTGGCACTACTGAGCCTATCTTCAGGTCACCTCATAAGGCTGGGCTGCGAAGCCATCCCAAAGTGGACTCCAGATTCCACCGTAACGCTCATGGCGGCCCGTCCCGCGTTGTGCTCTTACCGTATCTTAACTCGACTCTCTAGCTACAGTAAGACAAGCACTTTATTGATCTTGAGGGTTTCCTCCGACGTGATGTAACTATATGTCGTCGACCCCAACATTAAGAAACCATTTCAGAACCAACACTGCTTATGAAGATCCTTCTTTGAACTTGCATCTGCTCTGTTCACGTCTCAATGGCTATAGAGTTCTGAGACAGGAATTGGAATAGTTTCAAGTAGCGATCAACAGGCGAGGAGAATGGTGAAGGCATGGCTATATATTGTATGAGAAATGCTGGCATTCGTTATAGGCTGATTCACCTTTATGTTATATAAGATGCTCGGGATTACTACTTGGAAACCAAGAGGGTTATGGGCGACAGAGTACAGGTTTAAACGCCAGGGTACACACTTTATTACACGACATGGTGTAAGCCACCCCAGGCAGCAATTACCTTTATTATGCGACCGCGCACTTGACCATTCTGACGATATCTCCTTAACCGGAATTCCAATGTCTTGAATACAGCAGTAACTAATACGCAAAAGTTGTAAAAATGGTCAAAAGAAAAGGTTTGCGTCTCTTTGATTACATGTGTTATCCTTAGTACAGGGGCCATGCTACTATCTAACTGTTAGTGAGTACTAGAACGCTGGAATTTGGGGGGGGGGATCTGTACATCTTCTCTGTATATTTTCAGTTAGACCATAGGCCAGCGGTTGCCCGCTGGCAAAATGTTTAGTGTAGAGGTAGCTTATATAACCTTGGAAAATAAAATACTTCTACTTGTTAGTTTTTTACTACCTTTCTGCATTTTATTAGCATAAACGTACCTACCTAGCTGTAGATGCCTGTCTTGCTTAAGTCTTGCTTTACTCTTGAGTACCCACTGACAGGGATAGCTGCAAGATGATGGGAATTCGGGGAATTTTGGTAGTTATGCCCCAAAACTCTTCTAAAAGTAATAGGGGCCTCGGGGTGATCGGCGGGGCAGAAACAGGCAGCCAGCTGGAGATCTGCTTTCACAGATAATGTATATATTGACAAGTGAGCCCAGTGACATAGGGCATTTAATCCAATATCCAAAATAGTAGGAAATATTTCAGAACACGAAGCTAACTATATGGATCAAACACTAGCCAGAACAGAAGCGACAATGCTTTCCGGTGTTTCCTTAGTAACCCCGAGCAGCCCAGAATCCGATTCCTCCCACGATGGCGCAACGATACAGCGAGCTTTCCCTCCCTCAGCTGCCTCGTACAATTGAGCGACAGCCAAATCAAGGATCCAGCCGCCTTCACCATTGTCACGCTTCTTTCGCGCTCCATCTATAAGCTCACAAGTCGTTCGTCTCTTGATATCCCATTGGCTTTCCGTTGCCTTCTGAAATGCTTCCAACAGTTCATTCTGACATGTTTTGATGGAGAGCACTTTGATGTGTTGATTCGCTGTTTCTCCAGGGTGTTGAAGGACTCCAACTACCGACTGACCTATTCCTTCAAGAGTAGTTCCAGTAAAGTACTCTTCGCCTTGATCATAGATGATTGCATAGAGATTCTTGATGTCGAATCCCATAGTAGGGAACCGTTTTAGCGCCCAGTCAATAGGGTTGCCAGTCGCGATACTGGTCCAAGTAAAGTTGGGGTTTGCAGCGGCATGTTCTTTTGCACGATCGACACCAACGATTCGCTGGACGCGCACCGCTTCGAATTCAGGATAGCTTCTGAACTCTGGACCCCAGCCGTAGTCATCAGTGATGAAGCGTTTGACTCCAGCGGCGAGAGCAGCGTCAATCATGGTCGCTTGCAGACTGATGCCGGCTGGACCCACAACGCACACAACGGCGTCTTGGCCAGACAGCGCTTGGGTGAGTGCTTCCAGATTATAGTCTGTTCTGATTACAGGGATGCCATCTGGAAACGTGGACTTTGATTCATATCGAGTGATGATGGTGACGTTGAAGCCAGCCTTGGTGAGAGCGGCAGTGATGGGGGTGCCGAAGTTGCCAGAGGCCTAGCTGTGTTAGTGCATACAAAACTTGCATCATGGATGGATGCCTTACACCGAAGATGGCTACTTTGTTGAGTTGAGTGGCGGACATTGTATGGGTTTAGTGAGATTGATGTGTGTAAGTGAATGTTTCGATGGACGAGAATGTCTCGATTTGGTCGAATTTATCCCCGGTGCAACCCCACCAGGCGGAATTCCGCCCAGGCTAACATTTGGAGCGAGCAATTCTACCAAGCCCCAGAGGAGCAAGCAAAAATTAGGATCTCTATCCTAAATAACGAAAAGATTTAGATGAGTTTAGTATATGTAGGTAAATACAAAGACCATTTTATCACA
>JABSTL010000266.1:0-92610 GCA_013759095.1 Fusarium sp. NRRL 29148
ACATACAACAGCGGGGATTCGCTGGTCGTCACCGACCCAACTACTAATCCGCCCCTTACAGTCTTGACGATGGGAGAGCGGACGGGATCCCGTATTTTCCTATAGGTATGGTCGTATGTGACATTTGCAGACTGCATCGGGTTCATACGCTTGCGGTAGATAGAAATGTTAGGGCGATTTTACATGGCTTCTAAAGATTTATGCGCGTCTCATTACGGCCTTAGAGCCCTATAGAGACCCTGAGGAACATATGGGGAGAGCCTTGAGCGAGCGAGAATTGGCTTTTAAATTTTGGATAGTCAAGGCTATGAGATTGAAAGGGAACCCGAAAATGGAAACAACTTTAGTATTGGGTTGGTTCTGAGGCTATGGATTTCAAAGACATGTTTTTGGGAAACCAGTCTCCATCGATGCCTCCTTCAACCATCTGTCAATCAACACTATTTAGAAGGGCAGCGGGCGAATCTGCATAGGCTGGTTCTCGCCTAGAAAAGTCGTGTCAGTCCTTGTCCTTCATGAAGACGGCAGAAAAAGAAACATACCGTCAATGATAGGTGCATAAAGCTTGTCCTGGATGAATGCCAGACCAGCACCTATTACTTGTTGTCAATATCAAACCGGCCAAGGTCACCATGTGATAAAGCATACCTGAGAACTTGAGCTCGAGGGGCCCACCATACTCCTCGACTTGAACGGGCTGGAGATCCTCGACCTCCTCTCTCTTACGCCATAAGACGCGCTTGGGCATCAGGGATCGATCCTCAAAGTTGAGACGGCCCAGAGCCCACTCGCCAGAGAATAGACGACCGTCTCGAAGCTCGAAAATGGCAGCGGGGTCGCCTGGCTGAGCTTGGATCATGGGCTCGCCGTTGTCTCGAGGATTGGCGACGGGCTTTCCGTCGACAATGATCATGAATTTTCCGGGAATAGACATCTTGGATAGTAGTTAAGTTGTAGTAGTTGAGTAGAATAAAAGATTGTTTGAGTGATAGAGATAATAGTTGAGAACTTGGGGATATGATGTGATATTTATACTACTTCAAAACTTGATCACATGTCAAGTTCTCTGCTTTGCTCCCACCAGCCTCACCAAGTACGTATATTTCACTGTCCGATCGTTCTCGGAGGATCTACATACTATGAAAGGATGTCTTGGATGACATGTATTGAAGCGTCAAGATCTACGGGCAAAGATGCTATCAATGAAACTCAACCCACAAGAAACGCATAAGCCAAGTGAGGGGATGTAAGGCTTTGGGCTCAGATGAGACAGACAGGAAGCGTTGGTTCGCCGCCAACCTCCCTTCATTCCATCACCGGAACCCATAAAGATTTCGAAAGCCCGAACGTACGTGTCAATTTGATTATTGCAGGAACAATTTGTATGTTTGAATCACAGCACTGTTGAATTAACGCGTCACGTTAATTCTACAGTCATGTTTCGTTACCACAAGGAAGGCTCGCAGTTGGTCTCATAGCAAGCACCCCGCCGCAACTACCTAGGTCAGCCCAAGATCTAATTCATGTCTCCAGCTCTCTGCCCCGTTTCAGACATCGCCCTTGCTTCGCCAATGCAAGTTCTTCCCTGCTGAAGATCATAGCTGAACAAGCTGATTGCCATAAATAGCCATGATCTGTCGGAGGCTGATTGATCGACCAAATTCCAAGACAGATCTACGTTCAGCTTCAAAGTCAAAGACAGTCCGACTCCCCGGACTATCACTTATTGGACGAACGCGAGCCGGCACGGCACAGATGCGGGTCTTCCCGTAGAAAGAAAAGATGATCATTCCAGTGATGCCACTATCAAGGTATCCAAGAAAGAGAAGAGAAATCGACAGGAAGACTCAAGTAATCCCAATATGGATTCAGTGAGAAGTGAGCCCGATATTCTGCCTGGAGGTCTGAAGTTCTCTTGTTCCATGATAGTATGTAGCTTCAGGCTTGTCTCAGACAATGATCTCCGTATTTGAGATCTGGGATGTCTATTGGAGTCGCCAGAGTTCGGATGAGATACGCCAATGGGTGTTTCTTCGTGATCCGTGTCTTACAATCTTGGTATCTCAGAGTCATAGATGAGTTGTCCAAGTATTATTTGATTGACCTATAGTCAAGATCTCGAGTTGATGCCGTGTCTCAGGCGTGTCTTAAAGATCTGTCAAGGTATCCAGCCAATGTCTTCGTATGATTGGAGGTCCATCCGTCCCCGAACACCGCAACTCCAGCGAACAAGTAACAAGCTAGAAAAGCAAAGGCTGAAGTGGAGTACTACGGGGGAATCCCTTTATGGTCACGGACAAGCTCTATCCGAACTGTCGTGGAGTTAGATATACACTCACGATGCTCGTAGCGGCGCCGAACTTTTCTCCGGAACGCATAGCTAGTATTGCTCCAACTAAGGTGTCAAAAACTTGAAGCGAGTCTGTAAAAGCTTAAGCCGAGCTCTTGTTACGAGGATCGTAGTCACGTTCGCATTTCGAACCAATGGCCAAGAAGCCATTCTCCGAAAGTATCTCCGCTACTTTCCAGAACAAGATACACCTCCGATGACAGAATATACTACCAAAATGAGCGATGTGACTATAATTCATTATAAAAGAAGTATTCTCAAAATATTAATTAGTAAGAACGCCTTGAGTACAGTATCTCGTTCTCAAAAATCTGCCCATAATGCTCGGCTCTCTTGTTGTCCTGGTTCTTTCCAGCCTCTCCATCGCCTCGCCAACTTTGGAGAAGCGAGCCATTACATGTCTCAAAGTTGGCCAAACAGCCACTGCCTCGTGGACCAATAGTGCTGGGAAAAAATGTACCTTTACGGGTGTTGTTGGTAGCAACTACGGCGCCAATCCTTCCGGATCAGGAGAGTGAGTTTTGCAACTACCTTACCCGCTTCTTTAGGAACAGATGTTGATTTGAGAAGTTACTCTTGTAATGGAAGATGCGGAGCCGGGTGCAGCGGTACTTCTGTTGGTAACGTCTATACACAAGATTGCTTCTCTCACGATATCTGCTCCTACTTCAACTCCGCTTCCGGAGGTGCCAGGTCAGTTTTCTTTCGAAAGAGGAGAGAATTGATGTTAACCTCGATAGTGACCCCAACTGCGGAGCTGCTTACAATTCAGCTGTCGACGATACTGCTTTAGGTTTTGCGAATGGTTGCAGCCAGACGAATCCAAGCAACAGTGTTGCCAAGCCCAATAGCGCTCCAGTTTGCAAATAGGACGGCTTATCCTTTGCCCCGGAGGGTCAGAGACAACCTCCAGAATAAGATTCATGCTATGCGAGCCAGTTCTTGCCTTAAAATACATTGTTACTTCTCAAGTACTTGTTCCTCGGCTTTGCTGAAATTATTATATCTTGTTTCATACCATGACTCTTCTGTCTGTGAGCTGAGAATCAGCCATTGTTACGACTTCCTCTTATTCTTTTTATACTCCAAAGCAGTTTCCCAATGATGATTAATACCCTCAAGAGTTGTCCATCACTGACATGTAAGTAAGGCGAACTTGAAGGACGGTAGCGACGATACTATGGAATTCGAGACGACGGACAGCATCTTCATACTGACTTGTCCGGGCATCGATATGAATTGTTCCCTAAGACCCCTGTTCATACCCATGCATCTGACCCAGAGAAGGACAACACCCCTGCAACTGATGGTGGCACCAAGGTCACCTCTGGAGGAAGTAAGTTGAAAGGCGGTCCGGAGTACATGATTCGACATCCACCATACACAGAAGCTGACCCAGCAAAACAGATTGCAATGTTTAAAGCAACCTCTTGTTCACAAAGAATTTTCTCAAACGTCTGTAATTAATTACCTAGCCTCGGAAAAATCTGCACTTTCAATATGTCTTCAACCCAGTCCGATGCCCAAGTACAAGCCCAGGACTCCGACACTAGTCGCAGAGCTCACTGGGCAGCCATCAGCAAACACCAAGCCGAGCTCAGCGATATTTGGGGAAAATTGGAGCACCATCCCTCCTACAACGGGGTTTTCTCTCTCGGAGAAGATGGCATTCTGCGCTCGCTAGGCCCGGGCCGCGATGTTCACGATGCAGCCCCTTTATTACCTCATTTGATCAAGGCGCTTCTTGACCGTCTGCCTTTCCGCCCTGAGAATGAGATCGACTTTCGTGGTGTCGATGGCAGAAACACGCCTAAAGAGCAGTGGTATCATCCCGATAGCGGTTTGTTGCCTCCGCCTCTCGTTCAGACGGAAGAACGGAGGAAGTTGAGTGAGTCGAAGAGGGGTGAGACTATGAAAAGGCTGAAGGAGTCGAAGGAGAGGCCGCAGTGCCCGCCCCAGGTCATGTCGGACCACGATCCCGGGTTAAAAGAGACAGCGTCTGGAGACGTACCCTAAGCCTTCAATTAAAACAAGGAACGCCATCACTGTTGTTAAGGAAGATGGAGAGGTTTCAAGACTTTCTATTGCTGTAGATTTGCGTAACTGGCACTAAATGATCACTATTTCTTCTGCTTTTGACCGTCTTTTAAACCAAGCCGAGGAATGATAGGTTGCATCTGGGTAGTAGATTCCTGTTACCAGCCCTACTCTGCGATACTCAAAGTCTTTCCCTACTACAGGCTGGAGGAGCAGTGCCACCGAATAGTGTACCCTTTCCCCACTATGCAAGTTTGCGTACCCTTTTTCCGTATACAGAAGTAAATACTTGATACTATTGTCAATCAAGTAGTCAAAGTCCATGTGAACAGGGCAATCAAAGAAGATTTTACTATCCTTGTTATTGATGATGGTGTGGTCGCTCCTTAATATTGGGGAGATCGGTCCTCGCATGTGTATTCTGCCATAACTCACTCGACCTGTCCGATCATGGTGACTCACGGGGGGGCATTCTGTTTCGCCAATTCTTACGTGGATCACGGTCTTGCCGCTCCTATAGACAACAGATGGCGGGAATATGACTGGGGCGTTTATCGCCGCCCAGGACCAGGATGGTGTACCTCGATGAGTCTGGCTCAGCTGTTTTGAACATGTCGTCAAAATACCATCTGACGCGTTCTCGTCTTTGTCATGGCTTCCCTGGGCATTATACCACGAAATCCCTTCAATGAGCGAGGAACTCCACAGTCCAGCGAGGTACTTGGTTCCAGGTGGCATCTCCTTGAAAGATCTTTGTGCCAGGCCCGATAGGGCTGGCAGGCGATCGTCTTGGTTTGTAAGTTTAAGCTTGGAGTATTCCTCGATAATATCCGACCAGGAACGAGCATTGGAACAGGGATCTCTGTCTCTGACGCCCATATGTCTGGGCCGATGGCAATGTCCTACGTCCCCTTCTTCTTCCTTCTCTTCTTCTTTACATGACCAAAAAAGGCCCGCCGCTGTGAAGTACAGAACTCTCGGCGATAAAAGTCGCTCCTGCAAAACCCAGCCCCTGGTCAGTAACGGCCAACGACAAATACCCTTCTCATGTTTGTCGTCTTTGCATGTGTTGATATCCGCAGGAACTGCAAGCCAACTGAAAGCTTGATTTCGAGCCGTGACTCCCGAATAGTGGATAGAGTCCTTGAACGATGCGAAACGAGCGTGGGCCTCCTCGTCGCGGGGGCTATCCAAAATCCCACTGCAGCAGTCTGGATTGGAAGTTGCTGCAATAGTGAGCCATGAGTTGCCGTAAACATTTTGCATACGCCCAGCCTCTCTAGCCCAGTCATCGGGGCTATTCTGAATAATGCAGAGAGAGTCAATCCAGACATATTCTATGCCTAATCGCCAAGCAAGGCGGATGGTATCTTGGTATAGCAAAGGCATATCCTCCCATACAATGCAACCGAAATGGTCATCGACGTTTCTTTTGATTGTGGTCAAGGGTTGCTTGGATCCCCAACAGTGACTGAGACATATATAGCGATCGTAAGAACCTCCATTCTGTAGACGGATATCGTCAGGTCCACGAC
The DNA here is from genome assembly GCA_013759095.1 of Fusarium sp. NRRL 29148. Classification (NCBI taxonomy): domain Eukaryota; kingdom Fungi; phylum Ascomycota; class Sordariomycetes; order Hypocreales; family Nectriaceae; genus Fusarium; species Fusarium sp. NRRL 29148. Next base: position 5,923 of record JABSTL010000266.1, read on the forward strand.
CGACTCTGATCACTCTTGTTGGCAAAGGCGTTGGGGCTTTTCCATAGCAACCATGCTCCGTTGCACACTCTTGCAGTTTACCAAAAGCCCATTCGAGCTTTTGGAACGGGTATGGGTTAAAGAGATACCATGGGCATAGAAGTTCTTGAGTAAAGGTAAAGCATTAGTGGTATATCCAAGTCACCTTGAAGAGAACATACCAGGATGAGAGTATATATAAAAGCATCTGTTAGTAAAGTAGGTAGGTGACTCATAGCTATCCCCTGGAAGATGAATTTTGAGAACCAGGTGGTGTCGACTCGGGAAAAGGCGAACCTGGACCGTTCCGAATCTGAGGTCTGGACCGATCGCCATAACGGCTAGCCTTCCTAGTTGTTCACAGAGATCGCAACAATCATCAGGCTTCAGAGGAAGTCTGAATGCGGGTATCCTCTTACGCAGAGTGCCTAGCAAGCCAGGCACGATAACATGGTGTAGGGTTTCCTCGTGCTCATATCTAGACATAAATGACCTTGCACATTCCTCAACGGTGTTCAAGCTTTGATCATCCGACATTGCTGGGATATAGCGTAAACAAATGAGAAGCACGGCGATAAAGACAGCGATTTTTGAACTGGGATACAGATATGTGGAAGATTGACGAAAACATAATTAATACCGCAGTATCTTAAATGATCTGATCATCGCAAATTATCGCCCGATGCCCCTGCGATACTGTCACGTGTGCAATAGGATAATAATCTTAACTGGGTAATAAAAAGGCGTGACTGCTTAGCCGCAATTATTAATTTTCAATCAGTAACATGCATTAGCTACCAGGGCTGAAATAAGAACGGAATGTGCCATGACTACAGAGTAACTAAAATGCTTAGCCCTTCAGCTAGTGTTGTGGCGGCCTTTTATAGCGTGAACTATTAAAGCTATTCTCAACATTAAGGTAGGGCATAATTTTAGTAGTTAAAAGTGAACATTTAAGCTTAACCTGTAAGCACAAATGATCATAAATACTCAAGATCTATCGCGAATTTTACGTGGAATCGCGACTGGTTATATTGCTGACAGCTCTTGTATAAAGCTGGAGACACGTCGGGTTTCCCGTGGTGGCACTGACGAAGGTGAAGCTATTTCTGTACACGATAGTTGTTTCTAGCGCTAATCACAGCCCCCAGAAGGTAAAGCTGGCGCCTGAGTGGCTGGCCTAACAGCTCAGCTGCAGGGCTCCGAAAGTCTGGACCAGCAAAGCCACGACAGTGCCACCACCTGAAGCAGCAACAAGGTTCAAAAATCAAGGCAGGGAGGGAGCTTAGCTCAGGTATAATAGACAAGCTTCTTTCAGCTGGAGCTGAAATCTTCCTTTTCTGCAGATCTCTCGCGATACTACCTGATTATTTGCAAGAAGTTGAAGTTGAAGATACCTTGAACACGACACAAACGCAAAGGTTACACCCTCAAATAACCGTCAACATGCGCTTCGCTGGCAGCCTCATCCTTGGCCTTTTGGCAGTGAACGGCTTGGCTCAAACAGTCATTCCCGATCAAGACGCAGAGCCTTCAGCCATCGTTCAACCAGAACCATCAGCGCCTGCTGCTGAGCCCTCAAATCCTGCTCAAGACCAACCCTCAGATGCTGGCGACGACGGAGACGCACAGCCGACAGACGCACAGCCGACAGACGCACAGCCGACAGACGCACAGCCGACAGACGCAGATAGCGTTCCATCTGCCACAAATGGCCCAGAGCCAACAGCTGTTGAGCCATCAAATGAAGCTTCCCAAGCTTCGGGCGACGTGCAACCCACCGCGACAGCGAGCGATGATGATGATGAGGATGCCTCAACAGTTGAGGGTACAGCGACAGCAGATGGTGAGACGAAACCCCGATGATCTTTGCAGACACGCAAGCTAATAGTGATTGAAGCTACTGCCACGGATGCCGACGCGACAGCTACAGCGTCCGGGACCGACGATGATGACTCGACCGACACCGCCACTGTAACAGCTGCATCCAGCTCTGCTCCCACAAGCACAGGCACCGTAGTTGAAGTCGATCTCAAGAACGCTACAATTGGTGAAAACGCTGAACTCGTCAAGGTTGATGGTAAGGACGCCATGTAAGTCCCCAAAGCTTCCCTGTCCACTAACTCCACTAACCTTCCCCAGTAAATTGAGCGCCCCCGCCAACGGTCAAGCAACCTTCCGCGTCGCCGTCGACAGCGACGATGAATTGAACACGGACGAGCTCATCTACATTGTCGCATCCATCCTCGTCGGCGAGCCCAGCAGCGCGAAACTCCGACGACGAGCCGACAAGACCGATTGTACGCTGCAGATCCAGGCTGGCGGGCAGAACGTCTATGAGGAACCGCTGTACACCAACAATGGCCAGTTCCAGGACGTTACTAGCAGCGGCATCCAGTCCTCGGACAAGCCCGAGGTGCAGGTCACGCAGAAGTGTGGCGACAAGCCATCGCCTCTGACTGTGAACAACGTTCGTGTTGGAAACGAGAGTGGCGTCAAGTCAAGCGCTGGCTCTGGAGGCTCGGGCAGTGGTGGAAGCGGAAGCGGTGGAAAGGGCGGCAGCGGTGACAAGACTTCCACGGCGACAGGTGCTTCAGCGAGCGAAACTGGCGACTCCGGTAATATCGGTGCTAGGACCAAAGCCAGCGTTGGAGCTCTTGCTGCTGCTATCCTGGCTCTCGCCGCCATGGTTTAAATGGACGCATCTGTTTGGTTGGGATTGCTTAGCGGGCATGGGAAACTAGATTAACTTATACGAATCATTATTGACGGCAAAACTAATTACACATAATTGACTAATCGTGTATACGGCCAATTCAATTCTCGTTGTTCAATTGTGCGCTTTGCCAAACCCTCCGTCATGTAGCAATTCCTGCGACCCTCTTGTCGTCATCAACCAATTCTTTGTAGCGGGCGGCGCTTCGCTGTCGAAGCAATTTACCAAACTTAATCATGACGAAGCAAGCGGAACAAGCGACCAACGCGATAAATGCAGCTGAGATGAAGCAATTTTGATAGCCCATGTTGGTGATCCAAGGCGTGATACTGATGGCTGTTAGTGGCTACTGATCTCATCTCATAGGCGGACGGAAACTTACCCATAACTAATGGCAAAAGACATCGTGTTGCGGACCAAAATAATCGTAACCATCGCATCACCGCTGAGTTCATAGTAGCTATCAATCAGATAATTGATACTGATGATGAGTCCCATGACACTCGTCACAGACAAAGTGCACATTGCGAAAATGAGGCCGAACCAGTGAACGCCGTGCTGTGCGCCAACACCCCAAAGGATCAAGGACGCCGGAACGCCAATGACACATATTGCCAGCGGCCACAAACGGTGCTCAGCTTCCATGATACCATTGTTGCGCCGCGCAAGTTTGATGGTAAGCCAGTCGCTCAATCGTCCCGCGAGAATGGCTGCGATGATGGTACCGAGACAGCAGGAGAGGTAGCTCAAGCCCACCATTGACGGCTTGAAGCCATACCCGGGACCTGACAGGATGATGGATGCTGTCGCATTGAGGACGTTGAACCAGATTAGGTACGAGCCGTATGAGAAGCCAGCGAAAAAGATGACAGGCCAACCGAGGTATTGAAGTGAGCGTCCAGCGTGACGAGCCATACTCTGGCTGGGTGTAGACTGCCAAAGCGACAACTTCTGCAAGTACGTCCTCGGTTTGGCATATTGGACGTTGGCTTCATCAGCTTCTCTGATCTCAGATTTCTCAGCGTCAGTAGCCTTTTCTTCCGCCTTGCCGTTGTTCTCAACGATCAGTCGGGATGGATCGAATGGTACATGATCGCCATGTCGAGCGGCACGATTGTAATTGGTTTCTTCCATGAAGAAGGAGAGAAACACGAAGACAAATGAGAGGAAGATTGCAGGCCAGTAGAATACCCATTGCCAACCTTGATACTCGGCAATGAAGCCACAGATGACGGGCGCGAAGTAGTTGCTGCCGGCTAGGGCGAGGGCGTAGATGCCCATGTATGTTCCACGTTGATGGGTGAAGTACTAGACAGAGTCAGTCGCGCGCTTGCAATAATTCCTCGAGCCAGTACTTACGATGTCAGTGATTGAGATCTCGGGCAGGGCTTCAATGGGCGCGATGAAGAAGCCTTGGATGATGCATTTGGCGATCCATTCTCCGTTGCTTGAGACGTATGCGCTGTCACCAGTCAGTAAAGTCGCACACGAGTATCGCATCACTGAGAAGCATTACCTCCAAGCGCTTGTACCCTGGTAATATTTGTTAGCTATTGCTCGTGGTGAACGCCTTGAGATTGACTCACGATGGCTCCAAGGACAGATACGAGGTAGGTCAAACGTTTGCCATATCGCAGCGAGAAGGGCTGCCAAAACAACAAACCCCAGCCCAATAGAAGATACATGTAGCCTGTTCCTTCATTTAGCGTCTTGATTGAGACCTTGGACTGCTGCGATAGCGGGACAAGGACCGAGTAAACAGTGGCAACGGACATGCCCGTGAACCAGGTGTACCTTTCCAAGTCAGCAAAAGACACGCACATAGAAGAGATAGACTCACAGGTTCTGACAGACCAACGCAAGAATCTTGCCACGAGGAGTCCAATTGAGGGGATCCTCTAGGTCGTCACTTGGGGCAGGATCAAGGACGATGTCGCCGTCACCACCACCTGCGTGACGAACACGCAGGTTGCGATTGAGGTCAACGAGATAGATAGTCCCCGGAATGGGGTTGCCTACCACCAAGTTCACCATATTGAATGTTGGAGAAGGCAATCGAAGTGTACAAAAAGAAGGTGGCCTAAGGGGAGGATAGTATGACTTGTTCAATTCGGGTACTAACGGACGTGGCTCTGTGTGACGTTTTATAAACAAAGCCCCAGTATCTATGTTGCCAGAAGAGTCCGGGGGAATCAGCAACAACAGCGGTGCAACACGGCGTTCAGGACCCGGTACGTATATTAAGCCCGACATGGTCGCTGGTGTTGTTGTTGGTGGTCGAAGCTAGAAGAACAATGGAAACGCCGCTAAGGATTGTTCCACGAAGCGAAGGGTCCTTAGGACATGTTTGTGGACGGCTCACAAACTATTCCAACTGGTCACCTGAAGCTTCTTGAAGCTAAGGCTGTTCGGTTTGGTACAGTTGGGTGTCAACAATGGGAATTTCGAGGATGTTTGTGTCGGATTGAGTTGTTTGGGTGGTCATACGTGGATGGTGTCGTGAGCCAACGACAAGCTTGCGAGACAGCTGTGGACTGTAGTTTGTTTTGATCCATGGTCCGAGCTTTTTTTTTGCTGGGCAATCAGCAGTGTAAACAGCTGAAGTTAGGGCATCGAGTAAAAACCAAGGAGTCCAAGGTTCGAGAACTCCCAGGCCAAGACTTGACATATATCAGCTGGATGATCACAAATGCACCGTCTCCTCATTGTCCTTCTCGCCATGCTTTCCTGGCAAATTTGTTGTCACGCAAACACATCCTTCGACCATGACTTTTGCCTCTTCGTCTTCAGTCCCCCCATCAGGGTCTTCCAAAGACTCCTCAAGTGTCGCCACCCATAGCTTGAAGTCCCTCCAATCTAGGCCCTTGGCCCCAGATATGCTTCCAGGACTTCCTGTTGTACAGGTGAAGCCCATGGCTCTCGGCACTCCCGAGTTCGAGGAGAAGAGGGCTGCGTTGCTTGAAGCATTTGCAGCAAAAGTTCCGGAGGAGCTGCGGCTGCCTTTGGAGGTGATACAGAACCCCCCAACAGATGTCACCTCGATCCCAACAACCTGTGGCATTTTATCGCCGGAGGAGCTCATTATCACTGAGAATTATGATGCTGTCAGCCTTGTTGAAGCAATTTCAAGTCGCAAGCACACTGCAGTCGCAGTTGCACGAGCATTCTGCAAGCGTTCCATCATTGCGCATCAGCTCACATGCTGCCTGACACAATGGTTCATGGACGAGGCCATCGAACAGGCTCAAAAGCTCGATGCATATTTCGAGGCTCATGGAAAACCTATCGGCCCCTTGCATGGCTTGCCAATAAGCATCAAAGATCACATCCAAGTTGCAGGGACCTCTTCTTCTCAGGGCTGTTTCATCAGTATCAGCGAAGATGACCAAGATGCGGACATCGTGTCAATCCTGCGTGCCCAAGGTGCAATCATTTACTGCAAAACCAACCAGCCTCAGTCGCTGATGCATCTTGAAAGCGACTCCCACTGGGGAAGAGTCCTGAACCCTTTCAACATTTATCTGTCTGCTGGCGGTTCGACAGGAGGCGAATCTGCGTTGATTGCAATGAAAGGTTCAATCTTGGGGATCGGGACTGACATTGGAGGGAGCATTCGTGGCCCGTCTGCCTTTTGTGGTATATATGGCTTCAAAACCACATCGAATGTCTTGCCGACAAGGGGGTACATCAAAGGCGCTCCGCCTCCAGCCGTGCTGAACATCCCTTTGTCGACGGGGCCTATGTGTCGCTCCTTGAGAGACATGGACCTTTTCATGAAATGTATCCTTTCTTCGAAGCCTTACTTTTCAGATCCCAACGTCGTTCCGATTCCATGGACTGGTCTTGAAACACATTTCAATCGGCGCCTCAAGGTCGGCATCATCAGCAACGATGGCTTCATCGAGCCTCAACCGCCAGTGAAGAGGGCAATTTCGTGGGCCAGAAGCCTTCTATCCAACAGCAAGTTTGACAATCTCATCGAATTAAGAGAGTTTAAAGTCTTCGGCGCAGAAGAAGCATGGAAACAAGTCCTAAGACTCTACTGGCCCGACGGCGGGCATCTCACCAAAAACGGCATAACCTCATCCAACGAACCTCTTCACCCTCTTACAGAATGGATCTACAGAGACGCAGAGCCCCTGGGCATGCACACCGCTGTAGATCTTACAGCCGTCCACAAATGGCGAGACGATTTCCGATTTGATTTTGCCAAAAGCTGGAGTGAGCAAGATGTGGATGTCATTATCGGGCCGTCGTTCGTAGGGCCAGCGTGTGCACACGACACGGCCTTCTACTGGACGTACACCTCGCTCTACAACCTTGTCGACTACCCGGGAGCGGTTATTCCCACGCCAATCAGGGCTGAATCTGGGGAAGTTTATGATACGGGCTATGTTCCGCTAAGCGATGCTTGTCGACATGTTAGGGATTTGTGGGAGGAGGGTGATTTTGGGGGTGCGCCTGTTAATCTGCAGGTGGTGGCGAGGCGATATCACGACAATGAGCTCTTTGGGGCGTTGCATGTACTGAAAGACGTATTGAACTTGTCTTAATTGAACTGGTGACATATAGTGACATATAAAACGCGAATATCTATTTTCAACCGTCATTCTATGTATCACGCTCTCAAACGATGCAGGAATATGCCGTAATACGAAATGCTGCTCAAGTTTGTGGTTTGGGAGTGAGATCAATGAGTTACGGTAACGGCGTTGGTCGCGACCGCCAAAACGCTATTTACAATGATACGATCACTCTAAGATGTCTAGGATAATTTAAAAACAACCAAAAGAGAGCCATGCTCTCCTGAATTGAGTTAGAGGTCTCGTAACAAGGCATCGCCATTGCTGACTGTACTCATCAGCGCGAGGTGTCATCTGCAACCAACCCAACCTACCTTACCCTGAATACGACCATTTTCGTCAACTCGGACGCGTCTATTTTGATTTTTCAGATCCCGCCCTCCATAATCTCATTCTTAGAACTCTTTCTCGACCTCGGTACCTCGGTAATCAGATGCAGTTTTAAGGGTTTTCAAGGCTTTTTGAGGCTCTCTCGTCAACAACCAAACCTGTGCTAGGCCGCTACCATCCAGCTGAACCCCGTGAAACCTCAGAAAAAAACAACGCGTTCACGGAAATACGGCGAGAGGCGTGATTGGCCTTCATGCAGCCTCGAAGCTTACTAGACATGGGGGGTTGCGATCGGTCGTCTTCCTTGATTTTCTTGACACACAGTGAACCGTTACCCCATGCATTAGCCTTAGGCCTCCCTCGGTTGAGAAATGGAGATGGAGATGAGGAAAACATGGGGTGCAGTTGACAGGAATGGAGAATGGGGTTAGGAGATAAGCGGCGTCGCGACGATCTCTTGATTTTATGTAATAGTGGTGTCGCCGTCTGGAGTTTGACAACGTTACAAGATGAGATGGCGACAGCAACACCATCGGGAGACAAGATGGCAATTGAGAATCAGCTGAGGCGAAATGCGGCACAAAAAATGGGAAGAAATCGCCAAGGGAAAATGGCGGTTGCTGCCGGCTTGGCCTTGGGAATGACCGGAGATAAGATGCGATGCGATGCGATGCGATGTGATGCGATGCCATGCACCTTGTCGCTTACTGATCATGATTGTTGAACTTTTGAAGCCAATCCTGCGACAACAAGGCCAATAGCCAATGTCGCAAAAGACCATATCATTCCGTATCGAGAAGCTGGCTAGCAGATGATCACGGTATTATCGCTCTAGATAACCATATTTCACTCGTCGAGTTTCCCCTAAAGGGAATGGGCTCACGTTTCTTACTTGAGGGTTGTACGTCATATGACAATTTGTAGCACGCTGTTTGGACGAGCTTCTTGTCTGAGATAAACCTTGCACAGATGATTTGCGGGGAGGCCTTGAGTGATTGAGTAATGACCTTCCTGTTGGGTAAAGATTACTGACGGTGCCTGAGATAGCCAGCCGTCATTCCCGACTCGCCCTTTGTCTTGTCTCGTCGATTGGCCAGTCCGTAAGTACAGTACTGTACGTGCTACAGTATTATCAGTGGCGGGTGGATTCAGGGTTCTGATTCTCCCTCCCCCTTTAACGTTAGTCGCGGACGGGCACTGCGATTGTTACGTTACCACGCGCTTGGGAGACAAGTTGCCGCGGAACTTTGTTATTTAGCCTGTGGGTGTTTGCAAGAAATTGGTCTTTACCTGTTGTGGTAAGCCTGATACGAGGTTATGCCGATCTTTAATGATAGGTAAAGTTCAGTTGATCCTTCATTATCACACGGTACGGAGTACAACGCAAGATAATCTCTTGGCTCTGCGATATCGACGAGTATAACGCGATCGTGCAGTATATAAAAGAGTCACACAAGCGGATTCGCCGTGTCCGGAGGGCGACATCGCGATAGTCACAGTCACAGTCAACTCTGGCAGAAGATGGATCACAAATCCGGGCAATTCCCTCGCGCCACTAGGCTCGGCTGTTTCTGTGGGGTGCTTTTCTTTGCGGCCGGAGCCTCCACTTGAGGTGTCACCGTCGCTCGTACGAGACAGGGGTTGACTCGGATCTTCGGCATTTTAGACATGGCTCATGTTTCTCGAAATTTTGCAGAAGCACTCGGAGCACGCCACACGGTCATAGCCATTGGCCACCTCGAGAAGCCCGTTGCTTCAATGCTCCATAGCCATATCCGGGCCGTTACAAAGGTTCCTTACTCTGAGGGTCGGATGTTTTACAGCAACGGGCATGGCTTCGGTCGAGGTGTGGCATCTCGTGGCGTAGAATATGGAGTCGACCGTGTTTCCATGACAGAATATTTATTAAACGTCTCCAGATCTTGGTATTTTTATTACTCTTCGTTTACTCCCATCCTCTCCTCCCTTTCATCATCAATCGAACCTCGCCTTGTCCCTTGTTGCATCCGTGACAGTGAAAACTTTTTCAGTTCATCGAGTCTCATTGACGTCGTCTCGTCTGCAACATGGCCCAGAATCACGAGGATTTGGCCGCCGAGTATGTCGCGAACTCTATTCAAGCTTATTTCGTACCCTTGCTAATCTCATCTAATGCAGGCTCCACGAGGAGTTAGGTGAGCGCGTGCCCGCCGAGAAGAAGACTGATCTCGCTGGTGGTTATATCGCCCCTTCTATTGATGAGAAGAAGTCTCTCGACAAGCAGCACTATGCTTCTGATCCTGAGTTCGGTACCACTCCCGATGGCGAGGAGCCCAATGATCATGAGAAGGCGACTCTCCGACGTGTAGGAGAGAATCTCCCTGCTTCAGCTTTCCTCATCGCTGTTGTCGAGTTGACGGAACGATTCACCTACTATGGTGCTCAGGGTCTTTTCCAGAACTACATCTCCAACAGCCCAACAGGCGCAGATGGTGCCAAGGGTCTTGGAATGGGCCACCAGGCTGCTACTGGTCTCAACCTCTTCTTCCAATGGTTCTGCTACGTGACTCCCATTCTCGGTGCCATCATCGCCGATCAGTATCTCGGAAAGTACAGAACTATCTTGGTCTTCTGTGGTTTCTACTGGGTTGGTCTTGTCATCCTCTGGACTACATCGTTACCTGTTGCTATGGAACACGGTGCTGGAAAGGCTGGATACATCGTTGCTATTATTGTAATTGGTCTCGGAACTGGTGGTATCAAGTCCAACATTGCGCCTCTCATCGCCGATCAGTACCAGCGACGCAGAATGGCTATCCGAACTGAGAAGAACGGCGAGCGCGTTGTCATCGACCCTGCTATTACCTACCAGCGCATCTACATGATCTTCTATTGGTGCATCAACGTCGGTGCCCTCTCACTGCTCGCTACCCCCTTCATGGAGAAGTACAAAGGTTTCTGGACTGCCTACCTCATGTGTTTCTGCATGTTCAACGTTGGTATCGTCACTCTGGTCCTCCGCCGAAAGACCTTTGTCAACCGTCCTCCTCAGGGATCCGTTATCACTGATGCCTTCAAGGCTCTTGGTATGATGATTGCTGCACGAAACACCGACGCCGCCAAGCCCTCGTGGCGCGAGGCCAACGGAAAGACCAAGGCTGTCCCCTGGAACGACCACTTTGTCGACGAGCTTAAGCGTGCTCTCCGTGCCTGCAAGGTCTTCATCTTCTATCCCATCTTCTGGGTTTGCTACGGACAGTTCTCGACCAACTTCGTCACTCAAGCTGGTCAGATGCAAGGTCACGGTGTTCCCAACGATTTGATGCAAAACTTCGATCCCATCTCCATTTTGGTTTTCACCCCTCTCATCGAGAAGGTTTTATACCCCATCCTTCGCCGAGCTGGTATTGAGCTTCGACCTATTGCCCGAATCACCATCGGTTTCTGGCTCGCCGCTCTCTGCCTTGCCTACGCTGCTATCGTTCAGCACATCATCTACTCTGCTGGACCTTGTTACGAACACCCTGGTGAATGTGCTGCTGGCCAGGACGGTAACACCAAGCTTCCCAACAACGTGCACATCGCCATCCAGACACCCGCCTACATCTTCATTGGTATCTCTGAGATCTTCATCTCCGTCACTGGTCTCGAGTACGCCTACACCAAGGCCCCTCCCAGCATGAAGTCCTTCGTGCAGTCCATCTACCTCTTCACCAACGCTTTCGGATCTGCCATCGCTGAGGCTCTTGTTTCCGAGGCTAAGGATCCCAACTTCTTGTGGCTCTACACTGGTGTCGGTATCTCTTCTTTCGTCACTGGCTGCATCTTTTATGCTATCTTCCGCCACTACGATGCTCAAGAAGATGCCATGTATGATCTGGACAGAGATGAGCCAACTCTTACCCACAACGGCATTGAGCCCAAGACTGTGAATCACGAGTCATGATTTGTAAAGACTGTAATATATTTAAATAGTGTCATTGAACATATTATTTCAAACAATGGTGTGATCTCTGCAGCGCGTCATTGTGAAGTGCCGAATCCCAAAAAGAAAAAACGTTCGCGTTATTTTGTCACGCGGTGCATGCCCCGTTCGAATCTGGGACCCTCAAAAAAAGCGGGCAGGGGAGACATCATCGGCTAGCTAAGGGAGGTACCTACGGGTTAGCAAGTCTTTAACGGGTAAGCCAAACGGAATGTGTTGCCCTGAGGCCAGCCTCGTCTCACCCCACCCTGGGAAAGTGTTGAACAATTCGGGCTGAAGTAGGGTGAGCAATCAGTCATGGGCCTGGTTTTAAAGAAAAGGATACGACACTAGTCATTGGCCAGATCAAAGTGTTGTTTCCCACCATGCTTCCCGTCAATGTCCAGCCACGCACTGTAGCACATGTTCATTTTGTTACAACCGGCTTTGCCAAGGTATTTACCACTTCGTTACAGCCTGTGGTTTCACTCTGCCACAGCTTGGCGCGTCATCTGGATCTGAATATCAATGCAAGCTCACTTGGTTCTCATCAGGAACTCCTCGTCAACTTCCACAGAGTCCCCCCTTTCTATCTCGCCCTTTTACTGACGAATCCGGCTTGATCCTTTGCCCAGTGTAGCACACAATAACGGACCCTGTATTCAGGAGAGATTTAGCTGCACAGGTTCCGGTTCTCAGTCCATGAGGTTTTGTTCACGGTTTTGCTGTCCGATGCATACATTCAAGAAAGATGAATAGGGGCAAGGAGGCAGATGTCTACTTTAAAGAATGGGGCCACTGACTTTCTCCCAGCACAGCTCGAGATCATAAGCCGCCTGCGTGCTTCCATTCCTGCTGAACTAATGAAATTTTAGGCTACGCCTCAACTTCGCGATTCCGAATTTCCATAGGGGTTTCCCGACACCCCATTCATATCTCTCTCATACACAAGCGCGAAACACAAAGCCAAATGCTGCAACAAGACACAGCCTCAAACCTGATAAGATCATTCTTCTACACAAGCACTTTGGCTCCATATCGAACATGTACGCCATGCTTGCACCGCAGATGTAGCTGCGGTTCAGTCAAGAAACATTCTTCACAACTCTGGCTCAGTGAACTTTGACGAAAAAGTCAATAAAAGTTTTGGCTGCAAAAGGGAGTCAGCCTCGAAACCCGAGAAAAGTGATTCGGACCATGAACTCGAACTGATGACCTCAAAAAAACAAAGGGAGGTGCAGGGAGGGAGTTTTAGGATTTTAGGTTCGGAGTTTAGAAGGTTTGTAGGTTTTAGTAGAGATACCACTGCACCACTGCCCTTTATTGAGGATATACAGAGTCAAATTGGCATATAATGGTAGCTAGGTGGGCGAATATTGAGTTTGAATGTCTCGTGCATGTTGACAGTCACGCAAACACAAGCACTCACACTCATTCGCACCCTTGGCCACAGGAAACAAACAGATTTCTGACTTTACATAATTTAGCACGAGCAACTTGTCGAGAGACTAGCGGGATCTACACCACGTCTGCCTAAATCCTTCTATGACTCAGAACAAAAATTTGGGTTATTGCATGTCCCTGCGCTTGGTTCTAAGAACGACAAGAACTCGATCACCTTTTGTTGAGTTGCTGATATTTAGACCAAGAATGATTAGTAATTGGAGCCGTATGATTTGATGTAAATGCTTGTACCCCTGAAGTGGCCGCTGATTCGTCCCTAACTCTTTGGTTGGCCTCAGGATGAAGTCCGCTGTGTTCAGCTAAAGCTGGGGCTCTCCCTCCGCATCACCAATCTTTGACATCCCCGGCAACACGCAACAAAATCTAGGGGTAGTCTTGTCAAACCAACCTACCTCCTCGCCCTACCAATAATCTACAGCAAAAATGCCTAACGAAACAGTGAACATGGCTACAATTGATGCACTGGGAACAAGGCATCGCCGAGCATTCGTGCAAGCTGTAACGAGAGTAATGGAGACAGACGTAGCGGAAAGGACTTTCGCTGAGATAATTGATGGGCTTCCTACAATTGACTCCTATCAAGATGTCCACTGGCCACAAGACGTCCATCCTGCTACTCAACATTTTGAGCTGTGCCCGGGAATGATTGAGAAAGCTCGTCAGCTGCGTTCCGACCATCCTCCAACGAGATTGAGGTTCCAACTACCGGTAAGTCTTCTTGATCGGTTCTCAAGCGCGGCTCACCTGATATTTTATCACAGTTACTACGCGCTTTTGAAGAGACCACTATCGATTCACGGCACTTCCAGTTGCGACTGTTTGAGCTCTTGGCCGTGTCCATTCACCAGATCGCTGTATACTTGTACCAACAAGACGGTCTCAACCATACACATCAAGACTATCAAAAGTGGATAGACTCGCCACACGATACCAGTAAATGGGATGGGTATCGACACCCGACAGCTTTCTGTCACAGCTTCTATGTCGCGGTTGAGCGGTATCCCAGCGGGATTGCCGATACCGTTGGATACTGGACTGAAGCAAAGATATTCGGTGGGGTCCTCGTCTTCGACCGCGGAGAATCAGAATCGGAGGTATGCTGAACTAAGTTACCAAATGCTAGTCCAATATATGCTGACATCTGTATAGTGTAACGAGCTTTACCTCCATGCTAGTCGTCGAGTAGGCCCCTATACTTTATTCCCCCTCACAACGGCCCAGTTCGAGAGATTCGTCGATTTCCTTCTAGGCGATACAGAAGAGTCTGCTGCATCGCGAAGTCCTCTCCCATTCAGAGCGACGTCGGAGAATCGTTGGCGGTGGCATAGCTGGGATGCCATAACCCGATATCACATATTCCGTGACAAGTACGAGCGATCCGTCCAACCAACCAAACCAATTGGCGGCGTCAAGTCTTCGGTAGACTGGCCGGAGATAGGTGATGAGCTGTATCTGATCGGTGCAATGCACGATTATTGGGATGGCCAGCCGGTGGATAAAGAAAAGGTGCGAGAGGCCTTGGAGCATTTACAACAAGTCACTCCATCTTCGCCAGTTTGGTCAACTAGGAATGCACATTCATGGACGAAGAACCTTTTTGAATAGACTGATATCGCGCCAAGAGACATCCACTGAGGATCAGTTTACCAGTTTCCTGTGAACTGGGGATAGCTTGGGACCTTAACCTCTCTGTCGGGGTACACGTCGCCCCTTTGCGGCTGCATGCCTTCCCATCTTGCCTTTGCTAATTCTCTCTTCTCCTCCGCAGCATTCTTCTCAGAGTTGTCAGAGCCTTTCTCCTGGCTCACTTCTTTCTTCTCATCTTTTCCCACGCCAACAGGTTGGCTGTCTTCCTTGTCGACAATCTGCCATTCGTCCTCGGTGTCTGGGTTCGACGCTGGATTGAAATCAGCGATATGGGCAAGAGGGAGAGATCTCGCGTTTTGGTTTCGTTACCGGCGGTCGACTTTTCGTTGTGATTGTCTGATGACATTGTTAGATCTTTCAAAACTTGGGTTCCGTGGTCTTGTTTTGTGATATTTAGGTTCTGTTCTAGTCACTGCGGTTCGATGGAGGTGAAGCTTGAAAGCAGGTGACGTGTCCCAGCAGGCAGCTGGTGGCGAGAAGGATCGCCGCCACTCTGTTGACTAATCCATATTGACCTTTATCCAATGCAATGAGACCTTGGCATCGCTGACAAAAAGTGTTTGCTATTGAATGGTACATTGTTGTGAATGAACGACAGTTGTTACGAGTTCAGTGAAAAGGAGATCTCATGTGTAACCCCGAAGTTTGATTGATCGTAAAGCTAACAGTCGTCACTCAAACACTACAAGTCTAGCAATGACCCAACTGCTCTCTTCCCATTACCATCAGACTCACGTCCGCCTCGAGAAGCTGCAGCTTTGTACACATTGGCAATCTCACTCTGCCATTTCTCAACATCTGGTCTCACGAACCGACGATCGTAGGTGATCAGACCATTCACCTCGCCTTCAACATCGCTCGTCTGGGTATATACGGCACCGCTGCAAGCGAAACGCTGAGTCTGCTCGCGAATATCTCGGAATAAGACGCCGGATCGGTAATTGTAGGAGTCGAGATCCTTGTTGATTTCGTATGTCTCCGGGATGCTATCGATGGCTTGTTTGACGTTCCAGAGGCTGCAGGGGCAGTTAGTGGTGAAATTGAACATGGAGATGCAAACTTACTGGTCAATCGAGACGTTGTGGCCAATGCCACCGTACTCGCCTGCAATACCGATGCGCTCAGGATCATACGGAGTCTTGGGTTGCGAGTAGAATGGCGTACCGCATTGAGGTGCAGCATAGTTGTGATTGTCCTAAACCGAGTTAGTGATCGTTCAACGAGATCTTGAGGTGACCTACGTGGAAGTCGCCAAATCCATGATCATTCCATCCGCTGATAGAGTTAATGAGTCTAGAATTGTCGAGCTTTTGCAGTAGCTCAGTCAGGCTCTTCTCAGGAGAACCGTCTCGCTGACCCCAGCCCTCGTTGTAGATAACCTACCATGGTTAGCAAGCAAAAACCGGACTACCTTAGTCTCTGTTCATACCCATGTAACGATTGAAGTGTAACTCTTGTGTTGCTTCACAAGAATCTCGAACTGTCGTTGGAACTCCGCTTGCTCCGCATCGTTGGGCTTGCGGTTGCCGTCTGCAGGGAGACTGGGCATATCTTGGATGACCAAAAGGCCAAGCTCGTCGCATGCTTGGTAAAACAGATGAGGCTCATATTTGATCTTCTCTAGTCAGTACGAGCGACTAAGTTCACAAGGTCACACTGACATGTTTGCGAACCATGTTGAAGCCAAACTTCTTCAGCAGCTTCAAATCGGAGACCATGGCCTCCCTGTTCGGTGGCGTATACAATCCGTCGGGCCAGAAACCTTGGTCGAGAGTTCCAAACTGAAACACAAACTCGCCGTTGAGAAGTGGTCGTGTGACGTTTTCGACTTTACCTTTAGATATGGTTCGAAAGCCGGTGTAACTGTGTACCTTATCTCCACTGTCGAGTGTTACGGTTATGTTGTAAAGCGTTGGGGAGTCGGGCCACCAAAGTTTCGGTGACTTGGCGGTGAAAGTGAATTCTTCATCGGTCGCTCCCTCGTGGGAGGCTAGTTCCGTGCCATCGCTGCCCTTGATCACCACTTTGGCAGATTTACCAAACTCTTGAGATGTGTGAATAGTTACGGTAACTACAATAGAATGGTCAGCGATATAATGAGACTCCGGGGAACGAGAGTCTGCTAACCTTCGCCATCTGCACCGGCAGTGAGGTCAAGATCGGTGATATAGTCTTTCGGAACGGCCTCAAGCCAGACTTGCTGCCAGATGCCCGAGCATGAACGGTAGAAGATGTGACTCGGTCGCAAGGTCTGTTTGCCAATGGGGATAACTTGATCGTCTGTCGGGTCATTGACAAAGACAAGCCTGGTTAGATGTCAGAACTGGCTTCAGCTTGGAAGCTCAATCGTGGACTTACAGCTCATTCGACTGTCCAAACTTGATGTCCTCCGTCACGTCGACAGTGAAGCGGTCGTAGCCGCCAATGTGCGTCGTCTTTTCTTTCCCGTTGACAAACACGGTTGAGTTGTAGTCGACGGCCTCAAAATGAAGGAGAACGGTCTGATTCTTCCAGTCATCTGATACCTCGAAAGACCTCTGGTACCAGAACTCGCGCTCGTCGAGAATCTGCAATCCCGATAGAGCGCTCTCGATGCAAGCTGGGACCAGCACCTCACGATCAAGAGGCCCTCCCTTGGGCGGGTTGCTGAGATCACCATCGCCGCTCCATGTCCAGATTCCATTCAGGCTCTTCCAAGCATCGCGCTTGAGCTGCGGTCGCGGATGCTCCGGCCAAGGGTTGGTGCCGACCTTGTAAGTCCAGTCGGTGTCAAGTGGAGGTTTTTGAACCTCGTACTTTGTCTGCGCTGAAGCTACGCCGAGAAATAGAGAGCAAAGCCCCGCAACGGGGACGACACTTGACCAGAACATTTTGCCGAGTGATGGTTAAGATGAGTGAAATTGCGCATGAGGATGAAGGAGCTTTTGTACTGTCTGAGCATGCCATTCCGTGTTCCCCGCCTGCATACCACGTTGAGTTTGTGTGAACCTTATGACGTCTACACCATCAGCGCTTAAGGAAGAGCTCCAGGGGATCATCATGTTATTTCCCCCTCTTCCCCCGCATCAACGCTGATCATCACACGTTATTATCCCTACTGCATTAGAAATCCTGCATGATTTTCCTGTAATTTGCTTCCGGCAGCTGGAATAAATCCCGAAGGATGAGGCTTTGCTTGTTTAGCTACCAAGATTAACTTTGCCGATGTGGTATTGGGGTCTCCATCCAGTATTAGCGTGTCTGATCACCATTTTACAGGAGGCTTCGTGCGCATCACAAGGTGCCCGCTGGTGCCTGGTTGTTGCAGGGGCACAGATCCTCTGTAACCCAAACACAGTAAGTGCATGAAAGCAAGACAAACGTTACGCCATTTGACTCCAGCAAACAAGGTTACAAACATGCTTTATTACTTTTCAACGTGTTTTCAAACGTCTCATCCAAACTTCTAAGGTATATGATCAGATGCAAAAAGTCTTGGTTCGCTGTACTCGTAGGGTACCTAGGCTACTAAGGCCCAAAAGTCTTCCCTTTTGCTAACGCCTTGTAAGGGCAACTCTTCCAATCGCAGGTATTCTGTTACATACACCGTTAGCCTACAACACATCTCGATGAGTCTTATCAACTGACCTTATACACGTTGGTTCCCCACCAACTGAAGTTATCCGCGGCACCGGTGTAGAAAATGGCGAAGAAGATGACGATGCCAGCGATAGCGACGGAACAATCCAGAGCGGAGCTCAAAACAAAATTGAATCGATGCCACCAGCTGGTCTTGCGCTTCTTAATGAGAGCGCCAAACAAGAGCCCGAATAAAGCCCAACTGCCATAGTTGACACCTGACGCAGGAGGGATATAGTTCAAGCCGCCCAGGAACAGCGGAACGTGGATCTTCTTCAGCCAATGGACATGAGGGAAGGCCTTGGTTCGGAGGAGGTACACAGCCACTGGGAGGAGAGCACCGACCAAGAAGAACCAGAGCAAGGGCCTGTATAGGGCGCTTGGCTCGAAGAAACGACGGGGACCGAGGGCGCCCCAGACCATGCTTGTGTTGAAATGAGTTCGTGAGAAGGGACAGGTGAAACCATTTGGAGCAAGTTTGGCATTGCAGACGTTGGGGATGTTTCCGAGTGCCCAGTTCAGGACGGACACTTGACCAAGAGTTCCGACGATGAGGCCGACTACTTGGACCAGGAAGAGGCTTCGGGGAGGGATCTGAAATACGTCAGTTTGAGTTATCAGTGACGTCGAGGCAAGGGCCAGTTACGCCACAGTAAATGCCAAGCTTCAGGTCTTGAGAGAAAGCAAGACCCTTGATGCCCGAGATGTATCCAACGTTGAAGAACCAGATGTTGGCCAGGACCTTGCCTTCCCAGATGTAGCCAGCGATGATGCGGCAGAAGATATCGATCTGGATCTTGATGTTGCTCGTAGCATACACCCAAGCGAGCTTCAAAAGTCAGGAGAATGCTTCTGAGTGGAGGTCGAGGTACTCACGGGGATGAAGAAGACAGAAGACACTATCATGCCGAAGATCACGCCGTACCAACGCAGCTGAACGGGGTAGTGTTCGTAGGTGAAGATACCGATACCCAATGCTACTAGGGCAGCGGTCATGTACCACCAAAGCGGAACTGCATCATATTGGGGCTGCAGTCTGTCACGAGTGGAAGTGTTCTTCGACGTGAACGATTTGCAAGCATCGCGGAATGTTCTCACCAAATCCCGGCGCTTCTCCAGAAAGAGCCAGACAAAAAGAGACGAGATGGTAGCAAACGACAGGCCGAAAGTGTTGAGTGCATAGGTTACTGGGAGATAGATCTGGGGAAGGACATTAGCATCTCTTATCTCTGGGAGGCAAGACGGGGCGAGACTTACGTCAGAGTACTGTGTGTACAGATCATGATCAAATGTGAAGCCGTCCTTCTTATTGACAACCTTCGAGACGTTGAAGATTTCCCCAGTATTGTCGAAGATTGAATTGCTTTGAAGCGGTAGATGGGCTGAGAACCAGGTGTTCGAGTAGTAGAGCGCGGGGCTAACAATGTAGATCCAGAAGACAAGCGAGGCGAGAACGTTGAGGATGGCCCAGACCGGGACTACAAGTGGCGATCCGATGTAGGCGATTTGGCTCCCTAAAGAAACAGCTTGTTAACGAACGAAGCCTCGAATCATAGAGCGGCGAGGACATACAGTCGAAAGTGAAAGGCAACAACCCCAGTCCACTCTTCATGCCAAACACCTGGTTGACGACAGGGTTCTTGGGGGCGATCCAGCAGATCCATGTAAAGTAACCCAAGCCAGGGAAGATAAAGTCGGGGAACCAGTACCAGCAGAAAGAGGTGCAAAAGGCGAGGATAAAGAAGTGATAACGAGAAATCTTGCTGTAAACCAGTTAGTGAGGCCCGCCCCCAAGAGATCTGAGAGAAGTGCTCACCCAGCGATGACCTCCTTGCGTGGTGTATGCAAGGCTGCGTTGAGAGCCGTGTTTCCAAGCACGCCTGGCCAGACGAGGCTCTTTGGTTCGACAACGACTGATCGCGTCAAGCCAGACAGAGCAAAACCGAACAATATTGATGTAAGTGTTGCAAGGATCTCGAAACCCCATCCTGCCTTGAGGCCGTAGAAGACGCGCTGTTCGGTGAGGACATCGGCGCTCAATCGGGTCAAGAAGCTGAGGTTGGCCAAGATGTAGATGAGCATGTTCTCCTGAGCCAGGGTTAGTGAGCGTCTCGTCGAGAATTCTAGAGAGCAAATACCTTGTGGTTGAAGGGTCCAGGGTTCAGGCTATGTCGCTTGCCGAACAAGGTGAAACCCCAGTCCGGCATCGCATACTCCCATGCTTTGCCGACGGGATAAGCGAGGAACTGGATTGCGGACTGCGAAAGACTAATGCTAGGGAATCTGAGTGTGTACAGAGTGTTTACTCCGCTACCGACAAGACAAAAGGCAATTCCGATTGTCCACATACGAAGAGTCAGACACGGTAGAGTTGGATCATCATCCTTGAAGCCCACGCCAGCCGCTGACAGGACTTCTTCAACAGATTCACCTTCGACTTCATGAGTATGGAAGAATGGCCAGAACAACAGCTTGCAACGTACCTGAAGATGTCCCTGGTCGGACTAGACCCTCGTTTGGAGCGGTCACTTCGGCCTCAGCGTGGCCTTTCTCAACAGATGTACTCATGTCGAGATTTTCGTATGCAGAGCTCACGATGATCACATCAAAGCAGATCAGATAAGATGAAAATGATTAGAGATTGATTATCTATCTTATAACAGGATCTGCCAAGCCGTCATGACGGCAAAGTCGGTTCGGCGACCTTGGCGAGGACTCCACTATAAGAAATAGTCATATTGTCATGAGTTAATTCTGTGGTTCTTAGCGTGCCGTATGCCGAGATATCTTAGCAATTCCCGGCACTGAAGATGGCCTCGTCAACTACTGTATGATTTCAAGAATCTTGACATTGTCTGTTGCCCTCAACAAAATATCTTGCATGTCATTTTTGATGTCACGAGATTCTCACACCAAACATTGGTAATGGAGAGCTCACATTGTCGCATCAGATTTTATGTTTCTCAGCTAGTCTCAGCTGTAGCAAGGCTAGTAGCCCCCATCACGGTACTCGGCACGTTTACCGAGAAACTACGCGGCACTGCCTCGAAAAGATTTAACATGGCATGATAACCATCATTATCCAAGCATTACCAATTGTACGGTCCATCAAATAGAACTAAGCATATCAAACAACCGGTTCTTGGCAAAATGTCTTGCGTTATATGAGGACCCTGAAGTTCAGGGATGGTTTATCAATCGACCAGGATCGGCCGTCCAACCGCTCTGGGTCGCGTGGGGAGTGCAACTCATGAAATGTATGTTCCAGCCAGCTTGCCGAGTCAGTGAATGCAACTAAGGCTGAAATCTCGACTACATATTGGTCTTTGCTTGTACCTAGCCCTTGCAACACATTCCACCGACCTGAATTTAGTACAACGATATGGCACCACTGATAAAGCAAACCATACAAAATTCCAACAATTAAACATAACTCCTGATATCACAGCTCAACCTCCTCCACACAAAGCTAACTCGATCCGGCTTTGTTCTACGCTACCGAGATGAGTTTGGGTGACTGAAGAGTCACCTCAGATGTGTCTGCAATCCTCAGTCTCTCTATTCCACGAATCACATCATCTGGGATTTGACTCAAGTGGGAAGACGTTGGTGAGCTGGATGATGGCGAGCGAGGCCGCTTTCGCAACTTGGGTTTGAGTTTGGGTCTTTGGCTTATAGACGCGTATCGGGGTGTGTATTCGTCCTCATTCCCGCTAGGAACTGGATCGTCCTTTGATGGCATCTTTGTGTCCCTGGGAGGGGAATCTGAGGTTGACTGAGGCTGGTCTGCCTGTGGTGTTACCTCTTGTGATACCATTGCGCTGCTGGGGCCTGCCACGGATCCCGGTAGTTGTAATGGGATCGCCGTCTGCGCTTTCTCCGATGTTTTTGTGCGGTTATTGGCTGGTGGTGCGTTCTCGAATCTGTTTCTGTGAGCTTCAAACTCAAAGCGTACGTTGGAGAACGGGTTGGAATCATGCCTAGACTGAGATGGCTGATGAGCAGGCTCATTTGATGTCGTGTTCTGAAGAGCAGCCTCTTGATGCATCGTCGTTCGATTGACCTTCGTGATTCGGATGCGTCCAACTCCCTCTCTTGTGAGCAAGGCATCAATATCATTTGGTGGAGCAGTCAGCACATTCTTCAGAAGGCTCACACCGCGCGAAGGGGCCGCTCCCCATGTCAGAGTTTTCGGATCTGCCATAAGCCATTGCATCAACCGCTCCGGGAGCGCCGTCAAGACTGCTAGGTCTCGTTCTTCCTTGTCAGGCGAGACGTAAATGACGAGCTTATCCACGGGATGGTTTGCGTCGTTAGAAGGAATAAAAAGCTTTGGATGTGTGCTCGGAGCAGCGAATCCGTGATGGTGATGGGGCCCAGTGCCCAGGCACCTGGAACTTTTTCCACGTGAGAGCAACACTTTTTCAGACTGTATGCCTTCGACCGCAAGCACTTCAGCCCTTCTCAAGATATTTAAAAGTGCCTCTTTGTCCACTTTTGTTGTTGTTCGGGGGCTACCGCAATGCAGGGCGATTCTAGGTAACCTATTAGCTCCGTCCATTAATTCAGGAAGTATGAGACTCACCGAAGAATGCCTTCCGCCCTCTCAGCCACATCCCATTCAATCTTCTGTTGTTCTGCAGTTGGACACCAAATGCACCTGTGGCGGACATGGTTCGACAGATAGCGATCCTCGAAGCCCAGCCATGTGAACAGGGGATTGAGAATCGCGATCTCCTCGGCAGTAACATCGAGGAGAGGGAGATCGTCTTTGAAAGTTGTCGCGAACTCCTGATCATCGGGAATAAAGAACTCTTCCGAGCCAACAAAGCGATAATCTTTGCGGTTCCATTTTCCAGGAAAGACTCGCCGGGGCAAAAGTTCTTCAGGTTTAATCGATATTTTGGACGTTGTAATCAGGCAGTTGAGAAGACTAAAAAGGTCTCGCACCTCAAAATGCGGTGTTTCGTCAGACATGCGTGACAAAACGGTTTTGTCTGTTGCTTCTTCAACCCCAAGGAGGCCCACGAAGAGATCTTTGAGATCTGGATATAGTCTACTCAACTCGGACAAGTTTCTTATTTTCATGAGTGGCGACCAAATACATGTGAGCTGGGTTTGCCACTTGATGACACTACCCTCCTGGACGGCGATCATGTTGTGCTGTAGGAATAGTCTCCTGTTCCTCCAAGTCAGCAAATTGGTGTGTGGGTATCTCGACGTACTGACCGCATGGTGGTTCTCTCTGGCTCAGATAGCTGAGTCTCATTCAAAGCACGATAAAGTTCAGCCACTTGTTGAATGGACGTTTGGCCAGTCGAAGTCTGGAGAGCATTCAGCCCATAAAAGATGCTAAACCAGAACTTAGGAAAGTCCGGAATACGGAGAATCAGTTGATAGAAATAAGTCATCGATAGTGGTTCAGGGAAGCTTGCGTCAGTTCCAGCTGACACGGGTGTGAGGACTATCTTCGACCGCACGTAATCTGGCGCACGGTGAAAGCATGAACTGGGCTTTATCCATTTGCCCTTGTAGAGGAGGAGTTCGCCAGCATTGAAATTGTTCCTACAAGATAAGGTCAGAATATGACGGGGACAACGGTGAAAAAAAGCCTTACTGATTTTCATCGTCAGATAGATACTTGTAGTGGACCCCGTAGTAGGGCCCGTTCGGAAATAAGTTCTTATACTTCGCGCGAGGATGGAAGTAGGCGTAAATCCCGAAGACACGTCCTGGATCTTTGACATTTGTCGGCCATGCTTTCTTGATAGTAAGTAAAAGATCAGTGAGAAACTGATCGCCGAGTTCGTATTGGCAACCGATCTCCCTGAGGAAGTTCCACGAGGAACCATCCTCGTGTTTGAGTTCCTGGTCGTTAAGAATAACGAAACGGAATCGTTCCTCAGGCAAAAGGAACTTAGAACAAATGCCGACGAGGTTTCCTGCAGGAACCCATGCCTCGGAAAGAGGATGAAGATGTCCGTCGTGACAAGAAACCTTGACCTGCCTCAGTTGATGCAGCAGCTTAGTCGATTCTTGGACTTGTTGTCTGTTTGTGTCCCAGACGCGACGAAGGTATTTGACAAACTCATGAGGTTTGTCGTCCGCAAGACGAAGCGCCGCTGGTGACAGACACTCTGGGTCGTCTTTGTCAATAAGGGGAGGATCCGATTCCAGGGGCTCAGGCATTATGAAAAAGCGTCAGACTCGATAACTGAACTCGGGTTGAAGTAGGAGTTCAATTGTTGGAGACGCGTCGTGAAAGATTCACGATGGAGTTTTTTGAATAAAAAGTACGACACCTTCACTTACAGTATCAATACAGTGCGTGTTTGAAAGTAGCGCCATAGGGCATATCCACCAAGACGCGCCATCTTATGGCGGGTTCGGGCCGTTATTGGACCAGGAACAGGCCCTCAACCGCCATGTTGAGGCATAAACCCCTGAACGAAATCGCCGCACGTACAGTGTGAGAATTCTAAGTAAGGCATCCCCGCCTCCTTGGTCATACACCACCGCGTTTTTTTATTCCTTCAGCAACCGCTCAAGGTTTTAGCTCGCCCGTTGGAGTAAGAAGGGGGAATATGGGCTTGGAGATGAACTCGCCAGGATCTATGACTTTATCCAAGTTCTGTATCAAAGTGTTCAGATAAGGCATCAAGGTGAAAGTCTCGTATGCGGGTGCGTCGTCTGCGAGCTCAAGAATTTGTTTCTGGAGAACATTCGTCGTTAACTCTGGTACCTCAAGGCGATTTACAAAGAAAGATTTGAGATGAGGGTATCGTCAACTGCCTAGATAAATTGTCTATGGTATCCAAGAGATCCAGGAATGCAAAAGATATAGGGATGATTTTTGAATTCCTGTCTGTTGTTTGCAGTCAGTAAACCCCTCGTATTTCTATGTTTTTCTTCCAGGGAATACAGACATCATTTGTTCTCTGTCTTGGCCACACACGTCAAGGTCTTCACGGCCTTGATATAAGTTGGATGTGTCTTTGCCGATGATCCCTTTGGATACCTTAGTTCGGTGTAGCTTGAGCTTTTCCAGAAACAGTATATGTGGTCATGTCTTCTAAAAGGAGAACTTCTTCGTAGAATCTTGCAATCAGGTTGCTCTCGGATGGTGTTGCGTTCCACTCCGCTGGCAGTGGCATCGAGCACTTCTTCGAGTACATGCCCTTGGGGCCATAGCGAAATGAAAGATCAGGGTTACCCCATCCTTGTGGCTGGAGGAGGAGCGAGCCTCTCGTGAACTTATACCTATTTTCACCACCAGTTAAACTCCGGAAGCGCATATACGATCAATATTGGCCATACCTGAGGTAATTTGCGACCTTCTTTTGACCTTCGTTACCGTCCACGGCTTCCTGATAAATCTCATAGAGCAACAGATATAACTCCTTGACTAACTGTGGGGAGGTGACCTTGTACCTTGAATTAAACTTGATATCCGACAAAGTATTGACCCAGAAGTAGACCTCAGGTTTGATTTGAGATCCAAGCTGAGGAAGAAAGTCCCAGTCTCCGAGTGTGCCATCCTCTGGGAGAAGGGGGGTCAAGGCGAGGAAAGGAGGCATTTCCTCCGGGCAACAAGTAACAACTTCGAAAGCGCCACAGTTCCGGGAGCGGGATCCAGGTCTTGTGGATCTTACGTGTCTCTCCATTCTCGAGGATAACCCTGAAACTGTCGAGGAACCTCAAGCAGCCCGGATTCTCGGCTAGCCTTTCTCTGTGTTCGGGCCAGATGCGACGCCCGGATTCTTTCTGGCGTATGTCACAGCATTATAGGAAATTTTCGATTGCGTGTCTGGTACGAAAAGCGGTGGGTCGGAGTTTGCAGAAGAAGCCATTTTCGATGAAACAATGCATATAACAGTCCAGGAGACGCGTGTTCAATCGGCTGCTTTACACAGCGAGTTATGAGAGACGCAACGCGGGGTATCGTCGAGGTCGGTGATGTCAGCCTCAAATGTCTGAACTTTGACTTAAGACAGCGATTGGCCAATGAAAGGTACGTCCCTCGCGTATATAGAAATTCATTTGGGTATCATAGACGAAATTAAAAGCCTCTTATTCCACCGACGTAATTAATTGACGGCATATGAGGTTGCTGGAAATTGACATCGATCTCAAGGAACTGAAGACAAGCGAGAGGGTTTAGGTTAGGCCGGTTAAGCTAAACGAGTAGACTAAAACGCTGGCAAAACGGTTAAGTATGAACGTTTAAATAAAAAGAATCTGAAAGAAAAGCCAGTGGTTTGGCTAATCTGTTTAAATCTCCAAAGCCTGGTGCGCTTTTACGTGATTGCATTGTATTGTTCATCTCGAGCTCGAAGAATGTTGCTATCCGTTTCTCATGTTGCTACTAATGCCAAGAGACAGAAACAACACAAACAGTCGTGATCAATTATCTTCCCAGTCCAACTGTAGAGTACCCGAACTTAGTCAAAATTGCTCTCTTGGAATGTGCTTCGCATCGGCATCTCAGAGTCATAGCTACCAGCCTCCTTCTTCATGTGCCGGTCAAAGCTCTGCGTCGACATCTGAACCTTCTCAAACCAAGTTCTATCGAGAACAGGAGCCGCAGGAGGGCTCTGGCCACGGGATCGAGCTGCCTCGGCTTTGTTGGCGTAGTTATGGATGGCGAGACTGGAGGCGATCTGGAATGCGCTTCGGATCTGTCGACCGTTCCAGCATCCAGTCGATCGGGCGAGCTCTTCGTAGTGCTTGGCGGCAAAGTCGATGATCTCGTTCTCTTTGATGACGAGGGCGGGTTCGCCGGTCATGCGGTGGCGTTCAGCCTCGATCTGCTTGAGCTTGCCGATGTTGAGGCGGAAGATGTCGCGTGTTTGTGTCTTATCCAGAGGAGGGTAGTACAGAGAGAGGTGGATACGAGACTTGAAGGCCTCGTCGATTGTGCCGACTCGATTGGTAGTCAGGAAGAGAAGGCCGTTGTAGTACTCAAGGACACGGAGGAAGACAGACACAAGAGCGTTGCGCTTCATGTCCTGCTTGGATCGCTGAGTGAGGAACACGTCCGCCTCATCAAGCAGAAGAACACAGTCCCAGAGATGAGCGAGACGGAAGACGTTTTTCAGCGAAGACTCGACCTCATGGGGTGTAAGACCGAGATCACCGCAAGTGATGACAAACAGCGGCTTGCGGTTCTCCATAGCGACAGCCTCTGCAGTAGCAGTCTTTCCGACACCAGGAACACCATGCAGAAGAACAACAAGACCACGACCCTTGCCCTGGATCAGATCCTGGCTAGGTCCCTCAGTCGCAGCATCAGCATACTTGCGCTCGAGAACCTTCCGCTGGAAGTGCGACATGACAAGTCCGCGCACAACATCCTTGTAGTCGCTCTGAATGCGGAGGTTCTCAAAGACACCAGGCTCGCGTCGCACGGGCTTAAGGACGTTGAGATCAATTGGCAAGAAGCGACGCTCGCGAAGAGCATAGGCAAACATGCGCTTGGGAAGAAGAACAAGATCTTCATCGCGAAGCTCCAAAGCCTTGGGATTGGTCTCAAAGGTTCGGCTGCCCTTGACGCGAACGCGGAGAAAAGCGTCAACGGCAAGGTTGTCCCTTCGCTGACGGGCCTCAACACCATCAGCGTGCTGGATGATCTCATTCTGGGAGTATGCCAGGTTCTGGCGGGTGCCGTTGAACCAATGCTGGATAGGCATCTCGTCATCCTTGATCTCGCATCGGGAAGACTTGTTGATCGTGAGCTGATGGAATCGCGGGCGCCAGTCAGGCATCTTCTGGTAAGCCTCTGTGAGATCGACAATGACATCACTCTCAACGAACTCAGGATGTCGCATCTTCTCATAGTCCTCGTTGTCGAGGATCTCCTCTTCGGGCTCGGTGCGGTGAGAAGGAGGGTTTCTGGTCAGAGTCCAGGCGCTGTATTGCTGGTGGCGATCATCCAAGTAGTTGATGAACTTGCGACCTTGGTCTTGCATTGAGCTAAGAAGCTGCTTATAGTCGTGGCGGTATCGGATGGGAAAGGCCTCGAGGGAGTCAATCGATCGCTCTCCAATGAACGACTCAATCTCAAACTTGCGTCGGACAGCGCCAAAGGTGTTGCCGTCGTGATCGATGTAATAAGCGGAGATCTTGAACTTGGAGTTCTCGTCGATCTGTTGCTCATCTGCAAAGAAGTCCCAGCTGGAGGTGGGATATGATGTCTCAGGCTCAGGGCTTCGGACCTTGTAGACGCGCCAGATTTCGTGGTAGCGGCCGCCAGTTTCACCAGATGCAGGCATGTAGATGAGGTCGCCGACGCGGAAGAGCGACCAGAGATCGTCGAACTTGACGCGGTCGGCGGTAGAGCCCTCGAAGCGGTTGTAAAGAGGAAGGACTTCCTTGTCGACAAAGTCAACGTAGCATCGCATATCGCGCAGCGCCTCGGGGCTGTCCATTAAGTTGTCGTAGTCTTCATCGGCGTCGGAGTCAACCGACTCAATGCTTGAAGCCTCAGATGTTTGAGAAGTGACATCGTCACCATCTTCAGCTTCAGCAGCCTCCTCCTCGTCAACAACCTCTGCCTCAGTCTCTTCAGCGACGTCGACAACCTCGGAGCTTTCGCTACCGATGTCCTCAAAGTCAGCCCACTTGTCCTCAAGAGTTGAAAGAATCTCTCGCATCTTGGGTTGGAAGTGGATCAGAGTCTTGAAGGGCCGCATGAATGTTCGGGGAGATGATCGCTTCTCGGTGTCGTTCATAAGAGCTGTCAAGTGGCCCAAGATAGGCTGGGACTGGATGCGAATGCGCTGGATCTCTGAGTCGGAAGACGGTTGACCATCCTTCTCGCGACGAGCCTTCTCATAGGCATCGGTCTTGCGATGAGGCGTCTCAACAACACCGCCACCAGGGTAGTACATGTACTTCTGGCGAAGACGAGCCATCTCCTCACGTCGACGAAGACCATGCTCGCGACGAATCTGAGCCTGGGTACCAGTACCCGACATCAGGACGTCAATGGCATAGTCAGGCTCATCGATGTCTTGGAACCTGTTCTTGAAGTTCTCAAAGTTGACCTTTCGGACTTCGGGAATCTTGGGGCGCCATTTGGCAGCAGTTCGGCGTCGGTCAGCAAGGATGCGCTCGCGTCGCTCTGCCTCTTGCTTGAGAGCCATGTATTCGAGATCATTCTCTTTGTGATTGCGTGCATTGCGCGTGTTATTTGTTGTGTTGCGACGGCCGCCTCGCTTGACCCTTGTTTGTGCAGTACGCGCCATTGTGATTGTGAATGAGAGATGATTGGAGTTGGTGAGAATGAAGACAATGGTGTTGAGGAAGCCTGAAGATGAATGCGTCTTATAACAAAATGCACATTGCAAAGGCCTCTGCCCTAATCAGGCAGCTCACGCATATCTGCACGCATTGACATCGTGAATTCGATACGACGATTGATTGACAAGATGCCTTGCCGGGCTGAGTCACTTCCCGTGCCGTGTTGCACAGAAACCCCCTTGCACTCCGTAGGACTACAGGCAGCAATGCTGCTGAGGGTCGTGGCGAAGCGCCCAAGCGTCGCCAGGGTGTCAGAAAAGGAGGGGCTCACCTCAACATGAATTTTCTGTTTACGGTCCCAGGGTTTTTGTCATCTCCCAGTCTCCGCTAAAAGGGCCTCCCGCCAGCTCAGTCTCACCTCAGCGATCCCCCGCTAACGAGCCAATGGTTCCGGAGATGGCGTTTGAGGATTCACAGCTAACAGATCCCACAAGGCAGCAATCGGGTGGCTTGGAATGCGGTGTATCGTATTCATGATCAAGGAGCCTATCAAGCCGTCAGATAGTTGAAGGTCCAACAGCTCATCGAATGTGATAATCATGCAGTCATTGCAGGCCGGTTTCAACAGTCTTGAAGGAGCAATTTTGTTGTGAGCGGAGGTGAAGTCCTACCTTCATTGAACGGCACTTCAGGTACCAGCATGCAAACCCTTGCCTTCCCTGCCTCCCATCTTTTGCATATGAGATCTCGGCAATTGCCAATCGTGACATACCTTCTGCTTGATAGCCCAGAAACGTACAGTAACTCCATCTAGAAGAGTGATTGGCGTGGTATTGAGGTTACAATTCTGAAGAGCCCTGGGCAGTCTGGAAGACTGTGAGATATAGACAAGTTCCTTGGAATTGGTGGAATAAGAACAAAGAAACTATTGCAATTTTATTCAATGTATCTTATTCTGCAGTCCAAGAACTTGTCCTAATTCGTGGTCGGAAAGTTACTCAAGCGACCGCCATCGACGACTATAACTGTGCCGTTACAATATCCACCCGCTCGAGATGCAAGATACAGGAAAGTTCCCGACATATCCTTCTCGTCTCCCATTCTTCGAAGTGGCGCCATCGATGTCGGCACGGCACCAGGCTGTCCTGAATCATCGGTATACATCTTGACGATCGGTTCTGACATCTCGCTGGGGAATACTGTGAAACGTTAGGATGCCACTTTTCCATTGACATCTGAATCGACTCACATCCAGGAGCAATGCAATTGGCTCTGATGTTCCACTGAGGAAGGGCAACAGCAAGCTGCTTCGCTGCGAGAACAGCTCCAGCCTTGGACTGCCCGTATGCCCAACCGCCGGGGGCTTTCTTGTTGAATGCGGCGATGGAACTGGTAACAATGACTTGCGAAGTCTGCTCGATATTTCCCTTCTCGTTACCCTTATTCAGAAGTGGGAGGAAAGCCATGCTGGTGAACCAAACCGACGCGGTGTTGATGGCGAACGTGTTGACATAGTCGCCGAAATCAGTGTCAAAGTTGGACTTGGCCCATTCTTCAAGAGTTGTTTCGGGGGTGAGTGGCTTGACTTGGGGCCCTCCAATACCAGAGTTGCACACCAACAAGTTGACGTACCCAGTGTCCTTCTCAATCTGAGAGACCATGTTCTGCAGATCTGATTTGGAGGTGACGTCGCACTGAACCCCAACGACCTTGTCGCCCAATGAACTGGTGACTTCATCGAGCTTTTCTTTCCTTCTACCAGCGATGTAGACCTTTGCGGCACCGTTTTGGAGTAACGCCTTGACAAACATGAGGCCGATGCCTGGAATACGATCAGTTGTGATTCGTGCTTTGAGGGGTTGACTGACCTGAACCTCCGCCTGTCACGACCGCGACAAGGCCATTGAGATTGAAGAGGGAGCCGGCGCTGAGTTGTTCTGAAGACATGATCGCTACTTGATTCGAAAATGGATTCTATAGAGAGCTGAGTCGTTGGTCGGGGATCTCGAAAGTTGAGGCAATTCTTGATCATCAAGCCCCGCTTACCGTCGTTATCAATTCAACCCCGCTCTCATCTCAACCAACACCTACAGTATTTTATTATCCACGCCGCGTGATGTATTCCGGTCTTATTGAATGTCCCTTTTGACCCCGATCTCTAATTCCAATTTATATGAGCTCCATCATGTAGTTCGAACTCCGCGTAGCTGAGAATGGCAGCCATAGCCACGGCTCGGTTCGGCCGAGAACCCCACTAGATCACTTGCAATTCCCAGACTCGAATGTACTGCCGCCTTAAACGTATGCCCTAAAGGAAGGCATACTAGCTACTCATAACTATTTCTTGCAAAGAATTTGACTGATGTCATCATGAAAGACCGGACAGAGCTCAAACAAACCAGTATCAGTAGCAGAAGCGCAGCGAGGTTTGTTGGCGGCACCCGAGTACGGTCTACGCGGAAGCGGCGGAAGGACAAGGCATCCCAGCATCTTTGATATCAAAAGCTTAAATCAACACGTGTAACTGATAGCGAATACTCTATTTGCTACGTCCCGATCATAGTGGCATGATGCTTTGCAAAATCATACGGTTGTACTAAGCGAAAGCACTAGGCAAGTCAGAAAAGTCTGAATAACGATGGACACGGCGATATATAAAAGTTAAAAGCTGAGTCCATAGGCAATTTTACCCTCAATCAACTCAATTCTGCACATTTACCTTCTTTCAATGACTACAGATTTTCCAACAGATTCGAAACAAACATACCCATCAATGACTGAATCCGCACAAGGACGTCTTCTAACTGATGACCAGAGCTTGCAAAAGCTCGGTTTAGACAGATCTCAACTTGCGAGTTGGGAGGACGGACTACGTAGTCCCGGCGTCGAAAGTGGAGAGTGGGAGTGGTGGTACGCCGACGCACATCTTCAAGATGGCTGGTTCCTGCAGGTTGCCTTCTTCTATATAACAGAAGGAGACGGTCCCAAGACGGGACTCATTGACCTGAACATCGCCAAGGATGGCAAGAAATTATGTGACTTGCATAAGCATCTTGGCAGTCTCCCTTCCGATATCGTCGTGGCGAAAGATCACTGTGATCTTCAGTATCGCAAGAGTTACTTCCGCAGTGTCAATGGTCTCAACGAGTATCACATCTTTGTCGACCCGATGAGATGGAAGGATTTGGTTTCGACGTGGTGATCAAGAGAAGTACTCCATCATACCGACCGGGCTCGGGTCGATGGGACGTGTACGGTCGTCACTTCTCATGGTTCGTAGCTGTCCCTGGTGGCCAGCTCACCGGAGAAGTCACAGTCAACGGCACCAAGACCAAGGTCGAAGGCAATGCCTACCATGATCACAACTGGGGCAACGTCCCCATGGAGGCGATCTTGGATAACTGGCTCTGGGGACGCGCCGATGTTGGGGGGCTGTCTATAGTGTCGGCCTCAGTGCGCTTCCGTCAAGATTGTGGTGGTCGAGAGGTGCCTCTACTCTTTGTCGTCCGTGGGAATGAGGTCCTGGTGGATGTGAGCGACGATCAACTTGCGTGCTTGGAGGGAGTCAAGATCGCGCAGCCAGACACTGGCAAACCTACTAGCTCTGATTGTATCTACCTTGTCAAGTCAGCAGGTGACAACCTTGCGCAGGTTCGCTTTGACGGACAGCAGAAGGTGATCGCATCTTTCCCTTACCCGACTACGAGTCAGGAGTGGGAGACACGATATACAAGGTTTGCCGGGATGGTAACCATCAATATCAAGGACGGATACAAGCAGGTACATGTCTTTGATCATGGCAGCTTGGAGGTTATGGACTTCTTTGGCCGAAGGAAGGCATAAAGCGGATCATGGCAGACCCTTGCTCCATTCTTATCCCCAAAACCAGTGCTGGTAGGTTCATAGCATTATACATATAGATATGAATAAGAAAGTAGGAATAGCACATCTCCTCTCTTCATATCTAACTCTGCGCTTTCATCGCATAAGGTTAACGGCGAAAGCTTATGGCATGACCAACTCCTTTTGACTTTCTATTTCCATAGTATAGCTCCTCTATACGCTAGTCAGACCAGTATATGTATAAGAAGGTCCTAGTAACACACTCAAGCTCTTTCTGGGCACGACTGTGATTGAACCCTACAGAACTGCACCTTGGTTCGCTCAGCCCAAGAGTCATAACCACGGCTCGGCTCGGCCGAGAGTCCGGTGGTCAATTCCGATTCCGAGACAACGTCGGATCTCCAATCTCCTCAGACAACAGAGAAATGCTTCAGAAAAGAGACCTAGGACTTTGTTTTGAGGCTGAAACATCTATGAGCAGTGTAACATGAGGCTACAGCGTCACAAGCCAGGCCAAGCCACCTAAGACTGAGGCTGATTGCACAATCACAAATCTGCCTTGGCTGAAGCCTAGGCAGACATGATCACTACAGATTAGATAGCTGTAAGCCGGATGAGAGAATTTGACATTCCTACATAAAACCATCAGAGGGATACCAA
Source organism: Fusarium sp. NRRL 29148 (assembly GCA_013759095.1). Taxonomy (NCBI): domain Eukaryota; kingdom Fungi; phylum Ascomycota; class Sordariomycetes; order Hypocreales; family Nectriaceae; genus Fusarium; species Fusarium sp. NRRL 29148. The sequence continues at coordinate 39,986 of JABSTL010000266.1, forward strand.
TTCAAACTCTGCAAGTACCGTCGCTAACCCAACGCTCAACCAAGGCGGCCAGTCGAACACGATGTCACAACATAAGAAAGCCGGGCATCCAGTACCAGGACAACAGCCCAGCAATATAAATGAACAAACTGCACGAGAAACTTCCGAAGCCGATGTGTTGGCCATGATCGAAAGATTCCGTAACAGATCAGGCGAAGAGATAGCTGCCGAGTCAGAAAGGCTTGCTGCGGAAGCAAAACGATTTTATGAAGAACAAATGCGCATTCGATCACAGAAGCAGAAAGAGCAGATGATTTACACTGCGAAACTGGCTCTGCCCATCGCTTTCATTATTGGGGCATGGTACTGGCTCTGGTAATGAGTATCGGGTTGAAAGCTTTGTGTAACCGTCAATTCCGTCAGTTGAGTCGATCTGACTTAAAGAAGTCTGAGGCGGTGGACACGAAATGATCGTGAGCCTCGGCCGGTAGCTCAAATGGATGATAAAAGAGCCCAAAAGTTAGTTGCGCTGATCACGCCATCTCGACCCCGCCCGGGTTCAAATGAGGTCATTTTGTCTTTTATCTAACTTATTGCCTCAAGAAAAATCTTTCCAAACCTCAGGAGTAGAATCAAAATCACCCGAGATTATATCCATCAAGACGAAGCATCATGAGTGTACAGAACCCAACCGCGCAAGGGGTCCAGGCCCAGCAGCCAGCAGACGCTAAAATAACGCCCAAAGTCCTGCTTATCGCTATGGTGAGTGCAGCTTAGTTCTTGGGGTAAGACTGAGCTAACGGCGACGAGTTCTACGAAGAATCAAGGAATTGGCTTTCTCCCGATAGTGCTCTTCAGTTCTCTCGTAAAGTGCGCGTTCCGGGCTTGGCTAGGGGCTATGAGGATATCCATGTGACGGAAAATGGCGACGTCGCACTTCTAGTAGTTGGAACTGCCCGTAAGGATCCAACCCCCTGCAAAAAAAGCCTCCTCTGACACAAAGCAGTTATCAATGCATCTTTGTCGATCAGTGCTCTCCTGACATCGCCGCTCTTCGATCTCACAAAGTCATACTTTGTCCTGACCGGTATTGCAGGCGTTAACCCCAAGCGAGCTACTATTGGCTCTGTTGCATTTGCCAAATTCGCTATTCAGGTTGATACGCAGCTTGAGTTTGACGCGAGAGAAGTCCCGGAGGACTGGGGGTCAGGGTATGTCCCAATGGGAGCAGACAGACCTGACCAGTTTCCTGGTATCGTGCATGGCTCTGAGGTATTCGAGCTTAATGCAGACTTGAGAGACTACGCTCTTTCCGTTGCCAACACTGTTGAGCTTACAGACTCACCCAAAGCTGCTGAGCATCGGGCTTTATGGAAGAACTCTCCCGGTGGTGTTTTTGACGCAGCGGCTCAGGATCCAACTGTTGTTGAGGGAGACGTTCTGTCTTCCAATACCTTCTGGCATGGTCATCGCATCTCTGAAGCTATGGAGAAGGTCGCGAGAGTTTATACATCAGGACAAGGAGAGTACACAATGACCGCTCAGGAGGATAATGCCCTTCTGGCCGGTCTACTGAACGCAGCACTTCAAGGTAAGGTTGACTTTTCACGAATCCTTCTGATTCGATCTGCTTCCAACTTCGATCGAGGACATGAGGACAAGCCCCATGAACTACCTTTTGTTATGGACAAAGGTGGCTTGGGGCCATCTACTCGCAACCTCTATCTTATTGCTCTCAAAGTAATTCAGGGGATCTTGGAGGAGTGGTCCACCAGATTCGAGGCTGGTATCCCTGCTCAGAATTATATCGGCGATATCTTTGGCTCACTTGGTGGGACACCTGGTTTCGGCGATAAGCAAAATGTTGAGCAGATAAGATCCCACTGAATATGCTCTTGCTTCCAATCATCCATAGATTTCAATGTTACTATATAGACTCGAGATAACCAATTGTCGCTTGAGACCGAATAGATATACAAATGGGGATATAAATGACAATCTAGTCACGCATTGATCAAATTTATCTGAGCGATCGACAATTGTTTGCGCCTAGCTAATTCAATCAAAGCTTTCACATGTTTCGAAACAAGCAAGACTTTAGTTCATCTACAAGCCTATGTGCGATGATTTAGGGCAACGTCACAGGGGCCTTCATGGCAGGGGCAAACTTGGGGTTCGAATAGAAACAGATGCAGGATCTATGGAGAAACCCAGCTATATATCCTCTGACTCGGGCCAGGAGAGGCAAGAAATTAAGACCTTGACACTAGGTGATGATAATATTTGTAATTTAGTGTTTCTTTTAGGGAGACCTTTACTAAGTTTATTTTAGCATCTTCTTTTTAAGTCTTGAGTTTTGTTGCTCCTGAACCTAAACCCACTCTTCGATCGAAGAACCATTACTTTCCTCGCTGATTAGTCCTTGGAACCGAATGATAAGCCTCCCCTATATGTGTTTGGCACCTATGAGCCTACTGCCCTTCTGCCCTCCAGGGTCTGTGCTGTTAACTCAAATAGAGTGAAATATCCATCCCGCAGAGCAACCAGTAGGTCTCTCACCAGAACCATTAATTCTTCTCAGAATTTCGGTGTCTCTATTCGGGATTAAGAATGAGCCCGACATACAGAAAATAATAGATAGAGTTTCGGACCGCACTCAATAGACCAAGTTTGCGAAAGGTTGCATATTTTCGTATTCTGCCATTGGAGGTGAGGCAGTGGACTGTTGATTGGGTGCCATTTCAGTCGTAGTTCGGCTTTTAGGGCAAAGCGTCGAGCCGCGGAGATGCGCTATTCTCGTGATGATATGATACGTATGATCTGACCGAAAGACATTCCACTTCATAAAGCGAGTGGTGTTTCTTCTCGCGAAGCCGAGAAATGTCCTAATTTTCCCCTTTTGAGTTGAGCATCTGCTAGCTTAGTCCTAACTGCCTCCAAATTTGTAAAGCTGTTCCTTGGGCGTCACCATCATAGTTTCAGCAATGTAGTCAAATAAAGGACATTCATTTAGCAATGAATAAATTCCAATTCTTTTATAAGGGCTCATTCTATAGGGAAGGAAGTACTTGGCTCGGCATTGGGATATGCAAGTTGACGTTTTCAGGTGACCATTTCGGGTTCACCGGTGATCAGGCCTATCGAATCGAGGTCAACCACTAAACCATGTCCGTCCCATCATGCGTCAGTAACAGCTGTCATATTACCAAGCACTCGAACATAGATCTCCGCGCTCCAGTACTATTCGTTGAGCCATAAAATGGCCTGGTAGTCCCAGTATAAAGATCGACCAGGTCTGCCTACTGCCAGGGTTTGCATAATCTAACTCAACAATTATTCAATATTTACAATTACTTCCACTTTATCCTATCTCACAATGTCTCGCATGGTGACGACATGCTGGGCCCTTGCTCCAGGAACCAGTCAACTCCTTCCTATTGCCAGTAGAGCTGCTGCCTCTGCTGCTTGCCTCAGAAATATCTCGCTTCCAGCCAGGAGGGCGCCGGTGATCGGAGCCAGATCCTTTTCATCGAACACGAGATCCAACAGTCGAGTCACTCATCCTCGTCTTACTCCAGTACTGGCCGTATCCGCAGGGCTTGCCCTCAGTTACTATCTTTACCAACGAGGCCCCCACCCAGTGAAGCTGGGCCTAGTGCCGGAGAAGACAGAAAAGCCCAAATGTGCCCATTGTGTGGATGAGAAGCCAGAGGTAATCCAAGAAAAGCCTGTTGGGTGTTGTGAAGACGAACAAACCACGGCGTACCATGAAAAGCCCCTTTCATGCTGCGTTGATGATGAGGTTAGTTACACTACTGACTCAAGTTTGGGCATAGCTGACCTTCCCAGGCATCCATAGCCATGGTCCCCGCTATTGGTGGAGATCATAAGCACAAGATCTTCGAGACAGTTGACGACGAGACACTGCTGATCTCAAAACTCCCCAAAGAAGACGCCATTCTCACAACAGCGCCAAATGTTCCCCCTTCTATCACAAGAGATCATCCTGCTCTTGTCAGGGTACCCTTGGTAACTACAACTAAGCTGGCACAGCTGACCAGCCAGTACAAATACGAGCAGTGGACGTTCAACGGCACTGTCCCCGGCCCTTTCATTCGAGCCAAAGTCGGAGATGTTGTGGAGCTGAGTCTCACGAATAGAGATCCCGCAGGTAATCCTCACAACATTGACTGCCATGCATTCACTGGCCCTGGTGGTGGTGCCGCTGTTACTACAGCAGAAGAGGGCGAAACTAAGGTCGGTCGCTTCAAGCTCCTTTACCCTGGTCTTTACGTCTATCATTGTGCTGCTGCCCCTGTCCCCGTTCACATCGCCAACGGCATGTACGGCCTCATGTACGTGCAGCCGGAAGGGAATGACCTACCACCAGTGGATAAGGAGTATTATGTCATGCAGAGCGAGTTCTATCATGAACCACCAGAGGTTGATGATGACGGTCGACGCTCGGAAATTGTGGAGTTCTCGTATCCCAACGGCCTTCGTGAAGAACCTCAAGTCGTTGCCTTCAACGGTAGCGAGTCTGCCTTAACAAGAGATCATCCTCTCAAGGCTCATGTCGGTGACGATGTGAGAATCTTCTTCGGAAATGCTGGTCCAAACCTTACTAGTTCATTCCACATCATCGGCACGCATTTCAAGAATGTTTACCGAGATGGTGGCGTGACCAGCAACCCATCAAAGGGTATTCAGACTGTTTCTGTCCCCTGTGGTGGGTCGACGATCGTCGACCTGAAGATGGCTGTCCCAGGAACGTATACCCTGGTTGACCATTCCATTTTCCGCCTGGACAAAGGTGCAGTGGGCTTCCTGAATGTTTCGGGTCCGCAGAATCCTGGCGTCTATCAGAGTTCTCAGCCGCCAAGGCCTTGTATCGGTTGCAAATTGCACTCCTGATCAGATCATGAACTTTCTTTGACATGAGGAGCGGCTGAATGGTGATAGGTTTTAGTATCTCCGGCTTTCGGAGTGATGACTCGATCCGCCTTCAGGTAGTCTCTGTGGGTATAGTCTGGTTGAGGGTGCATTTTGTTGTAGGGATATCGTATCTGGAATATATTCAAGCGACAGTCGCCAATGACTTAAGAGGCTTAAGAGCGATGAAGTTTATGTCTAGATTGTGATGACTTGACGGTTTCGGTCATTCTACATATGTAAGGGAGGGACCGTTCAATGGTCTTATGTATTTGCGCATCTCGTAAGATAGAATGTTCAAACTGATGTATAGAATACTTTCCGAATATCTTGAAAGTCAACTATAACATCGAGCCACAAACATTCGTTTTCTCATGAGTCTCGGACTTTCACCACATCGTCTAATATGCGATGGCGCCTGTTGCAATCCCAACAGCAGATAAGACAGTGACGCCTGACAAGGCACTAATAAGATATCGTTTAGTGACTTCTGCTTCGTGGTTTCCCCAGCTAGAAGCTTTGTTGACGTGAGGAACGGGCTCATCAGGAACAGACTTGTCTAGGAACTTGCATAAAGGTTGCCATCCATCCTCGACAGTCCACTCGAGAAGCTTTTCTTTGGGAACGAGGCCGCGGGGCGATCATGTTGCAGTGTTCTATGTTTTGGTTAGTATGATTGCCATTATCAATCATCGGGGCTCTTTTGGGAACTTAATGCGAGTTACTTGCCTTTGTAGACCCATTTGCCATTCCTCGCAATTCCCGTCTCAATATTGCCGTCCAAGGCCCGAAATAGGCCCGGCCACATAAACCGCTCATAAACATGCCAGCCCCAGAACGGGACCTTCCCGAGACATGACAGTATATACAGAGCCCAGTTCTCATGGACGCTCACTAGTGTCTTCACAGCACTCTCGTGCCACGCATCCAAGTCTCTGCGGTAGTTGAGGACAACCTTCGCATCGGGGTATGTGGCGATGAGTTCGGCCGCAAACACTGAAGCAGCGGCATCTGTGACTGCTACAGAGTGCCCGAGGATCTCGTCAAGCTCTTCTTTTGTAATAGTAGTGTTGCCATCGAGCGAGCCGAACCATCTCCGCTATGTGAGCAACTTTGCACAGTGATGGAGAATATTGACTGACTTCTTTCGGCATAAGCGGACCCATTTCGATGAGTAATTCGGTGTCTCGTAGACGAGATCCCAGCCGTGATAGGTGTGATCGTATCCAAGCTTCAAAAGCGCGGTCTGGAGAGATTCAGTCGCAGACCTGGGTAAGCCCACGCAGAGCACCTCCATAGGGTTCGTGTGTTTTCGCGGTGGAGGTTCTGGCACTGCATAGACATAGTTTTCGAGGAAACACCACCACCAACTGTTGAGAGACGGCATTTTGCAGTGTTTTCCGTTGCCAATGTAGGTTGTAGTTAATTAGCATGGTTAGGATGAAACCACGTAAGGTCGATGACCTAGACACAGGAGTGGGGTTAGGCTGGCTAGCCTAGATCAATACGATATCTAAGTCGACGCTTCGGTATTCTTACATGATCAGTGTGTATGGACGTATTTTTCATTAAGGATCTCTTTACGTTTCCCCTTTTACTCTCTACTTTACCACTGAGCCCGCAAATCTCGTTGCAAACTTGATGTTGGCCAGGCATCTTCTTGGTCAACCTTTCTCATGGCATTTATCGCCGCATCTCGTTCCGCTTGATCTCTGATCCATGACCCGACTATCATATTAAAAATTAGCCCCCAATCCAAATATCAAACTGTCTTTCCTTACAAAGCGAAAGAGCTAGGCACATTATCTTTCTGCCAGGCGGAACCGGACTTGAAGAGGCGAGAACACACAATAATCTCAGGAAATGTAGTATTCTTATCTAGAGGCAGTCAGTCATAGAACTATAGCGGCAAAGCTGCCAGACTGACTCTGATTTCCTTCTGACATTCTAGGTGCCTTGTACCAACTTTCGACATGCGGGGATCGTGGACGAGCATCATAAGCATGGCGAAATAGTAATGGCTCAAACCGAATACTGCACGCAGTCGGAGATTCTACTGGTACGTGCCCGGGAAGATCACTAACCACAACTATCCAAGAGCAGAGAAACGATAGGAGATGATACTCCTTGAGATGAATCACGCTCCTGGTAAAAGACTGGCGTGAAACTTTGTGGTTTTTGACGGTCCCAATTCTCCAAGCGGGCTTCGAGGGCTTTATACTGCTCAACTGACGATCCTTAGTGTCCGAAGCAGTATTCAACGACCTCGGCCTCAAGGCAGAGTGCTCGTTTGGCCCAAGTTGTTTCGTTTGCGGGCGAGCAACTACGATCGATTCCCAGTCGGCCGACGTCAGTTCTTGGGGTCCTCTGGTCAATGACAGCATTGAAAATATTCCGGCGCAGGTGAATCCATAGTGCTGCCTGTCGAAAGCCCTCCCAAGGCAGATCTTGTTGTGAATACTCAGCGACTGATGCGTAGCCTTCTAACAAATGCCGTGCATCATCTCTCCCGTGGATAGGTGCTTGGAAAGGTAAGCAATGGCCATTTCCTACTACTGACTACTTACCACTGAGCTCCTCATACCATCGAAGGATGGTAGAGCACGCTAAAAGCGCACTGTCTGTAATACTTTCACTGTCGTTGAGCATGGGTAGCAACAAACTAATGCATTTCTTATGATATTCTTCTCCATATCTCGCATAGTCCTGAGCGATGTCAGGGTCGTCCAAGAATCGACTCTTGTGGCTGCTGGAGACAGCGAGTAAAGAGTAGAGAAGGAGTGGGCACCTCGGGGCTCGTCGAAGCGCTTCGTTGGTGAAGTCAGGATCTGTGACTTCGAACTATAGAACCACGGTTCAAATTGAACGAGACACTTAGAGAGGCCAACTTAGGTTCTTACCCACGGTTTCGCTATGACCGTTTTGAAGTGGAGTAAGAGCTCCGCTGCACGGTTGTCAATAGCTTGACCGACCGGACGGTCAAGATAGAGGGAACCAGGCTTCACTATGAAAGGCGGTGTAGTGCAGTCTCCATTATGCAGTGCATCAGTAATCTCGCTACAAAAAAGCTCGTTGATCCTGAGTGGGTTATTCCTTGGACTGTGGTAAGCATGGTCATTGTCGATCGGACTCGGCACAGACCTTTGTTCCCGGGTTAGTGTCAAAGCCTGTGGACCACTTGATGAAGAGGATCCAGAATACAAGGTAGTATCTGAAGGTAAGGATGTCTCCAAACGATCAGAGTTATTCTCCGTCAGTGGTAGTGTTGTACTTTGAATTCGACGAGTTTTATCTCTAGTCAAAGATGTCTTGGACTTGATGCCCGGGCGAAATAGGAAGAATGAGCCGGCTTTGCATTCTCTCTTAGAGTTGGTGCAGTTCGAGCAGGGAAGGCTAGTTGGGTTACCTATTGGAGACTGTATCAGAATGATTACAACATCTTGTTCGAACATCAAGCCTATACTTGCGTTTCAAATGACGATCTTGACATGTTTGGCTGTGAGTTACCTCAGTTGACTCATACCATAGGAATGTTTCAGAAAGAATGCAGTGTACCAGGCTGTGTGCTGTGATCTTCTACCCATGTTATAGGATCGATTGCTTAGGAATTTTAGGTGAAAGAACAGCCGCGTTATTATGAGCAGAACTGGGAAAATATGCTCGAGGACGGGGGACCCCAAAAAGGAAAATCTGGTCGAGAAGACCTTTTTGTGGCTGCCTACGCCACGCTAAAAGGGCGGGGTGCAGCACTGTAGTGCTGAATTGCCTCTTTGGGTGTTTCTGCCCGAGCTTCTTTGACAGTTGGTCTGGTGCTGTAGCTTTTACTACGCCGCAAAGTATAATTCGACAACATCACAGAGTGATATCATTTTCGGCCCTCAAGAAGGTAATATTGATCGAACGTCGGGCACTAGTTGACTTGTAACCAAACTCAAATGGAGTTGTAGCCCAGAATTCCTCACAAGAGTAATTCTATCCGAAGCTTTCTCTCATATGCCTCACCCAAATATAAATATCATGGATAATCTATTGCAAAAGATGCAATAAATGCATTCAAATGCCTTATGGTCTCTCATCATCTTCTCTTCATCAACAAATGCGGCAGAGTTGGCGTTCGTCTTCCTTCTCGCCTCAGCAGCGTTCCTTGTCTTGAGACCTCTTCTTCAATATCTTCTTGATCCTCTCGACTTGAGAAAATATCCAGCACCCAGCTTCCTTGCAGCAACAACTCAGTGGTAAATTCTCAAGGATACAGGGCTCCAACGACGCTCCAGAAGCATCCATGATCAGCATGAAAGACTTGGTGATGTCATCCGAATTGCACCTAGTCTCGTCAACTTCAACATCCCGGAAGCTGTGCCAGACATATATGGTCAGGCTGCAGCTCGAAAGCTTGTGAAGGGCACATTTATGACAAAATTGCTGGTGAAGAGCGTGACATTGTCAACGTCATTGATCATGGCGATCATTCTCAGCGAAGAAAATACCTTTCCAACTCGTTCGCTCTCGAAACAATAACAGACATGGAACCTGTCATCAGACAGAATTTCGAGCGATTGCTTGACTACATAGACGAAATTTCAACTCGGGATACTCCGAATCAGACATTGGATATTCGACAATGGTAAGTAGCCTTTCTGAATAGACCAAATATAACTGAACAGGAAAAGGCTCAACTACTTCACTTTGGACGTCATCGGGGACATGGCTTTTGGCCTCCTTATGGGCTTCCTAGCAGGTAGGTGTGATACCACAAGAGTTAAATCTCCTGGGAGGCATGATTACCGTATCTCCAGGGACAAGATTGTCCACGACTTTAGCTCAGCTATCAAGTATTCGATGCGTCAAAATCATCAAACAACTTTTCAATTCCACAAGTTGGTTGAAGCAATCAACTGGAGCTCAAGGCATCGAAGACTTTGATAATGTTTGTATCAGCCAGCTAACTGGGGTAAATATCATAAAAGCCGTGACACTAACAAATCAACTGACCCTGTCTTTAGAGGTTGGACAAAGGCTCGCGAAATCGTCCTCAACAAGACCTCATGAGCAAGATTCTGAAGGACCGTCAGGGCAAAACTCGAGGGCTTTCATTACAAAGACTTTTATCTGAATCCATCGTTTTCATCAATGCTGGTAGCGAAACTACTGCAGCCGCTCTTTCAAATACCCTGTACTTTTTGCTCTCAAATCCAACATGCTTCGAGAAGCTACGAGCCGAGATCAACGCTAGACTAGGATCGAGCGACGAAGGAATTATCTCATCCGATTCCGCTAAAGACCTTCCGTATCTGAGAGCATGTATTGACGAGTCACTGAGACTTCGACTCCCAATTGCCTACGCTCTACAGCGTCTCTTGGTCTATCCCCAAGGCGCAATCATAATAGGCCATCCCATCGCACAAGGGACGACAGTTGCAGTTTCACCATGGTCTATTCACCGGAACGGGAAACTGTATAAGAACCCTGATGAATTCGATCCGGAGCGCTGGTTTGACCCAGGGCAATTGTCCAATCTCAGAAGGTACTACATCGTGTTCAGACAGGGACCGCGTCAATGCCTTGGCAGGCACATTGCGATTGTTGAACTGCAGATATTGATTTCGACCCTGGTGCGGAGATACGACATGTACTTGGCGGACCAAGAGATGGACTTCGTCATCTTTGATCGATTCAACTCGAACCCTGGACCCTTTCCTGTCAAGGTGGAGCGGCGGGTCTTTGTGGACTAGCCAGGTTTGGGTATAGAAATGGGAGACATGCTTGGCTGGATGAGAGGAAGAGGCATCCAATGTATTTGTACTGTCTTTACCGGATATCTGTAGTCCGTAGATAGACTCGTTGATCAATCGTGAGACTGGGAAATCCCCTCGTTGACCAGATGAGATCGACATCGACGCTATCCTAATCGGTTCCATGCTATCTTGAGTCACACTTCACTGGTAGGTCAAAGCGGTGAATGCTAAGTTGCACTAACGACTCCCGGACCGACGATCTCTCTCGTATAATGTCCACACACATATACCCGATTTAAGCAGCTCGCTAGAAGCCAAGACCATAGTCCAGCTTAGCTGACACTCCAATTAGAGTCCCTATCGCCAACACTTTATTTGCGCCCTCCGTGGTCGACATCGCACTAGTCATCAATACCGAGATAGTGATGGGGTTTTATGCCTTGATTCGCGGAATCAGCGATACCCCTGTCTGCTAGCTGAGCGCTAAGCCAGGTATCTCGCATGCATAAACTAAGCATACTCTCTAGTGCAAACATAAGAACCTTAGGATATTCCCGTATGGGTAATGTGTCCGAATCACGCGAGTCCATTAGAAAGAGGATTAGGTCCAGGGGTACCAGGGTCACACGAGGCCTCTACTGCCGATCAACTCAGCGCTATCTCCCATTCACCCCATCATATTGCGCTATATTGCTCCCTTTGCCGGATCGACACTATGGTTTTCCCTAACAAGAGGGTTCATCCCATCCAAGGGAGTCCGCGCACCTTTCCCTTTGTGAGGAGCGGCCCCGAACGAGATAGCGGTCGTGGCAAAGCAAATGGCGGGGGAGGCCGATGTTCGCTAGGAGAAAAGGTACGGGAAGGATTAAGCAGGTCCAAGCATTCGAGGTGATAAGAAATTGATGACAGCATATAACCCCGCGGCTGCACCTGAACCCCAGCTCATGCCCTGGCATACCATACCGTTGGATCCTTGAATACAAACATCTTTGCAACGTCTATGAGCTATTTTCGTCTTGATGACTCGTTCTGAAAAGGAATGCCATCTTGAGAGTTAGATTTATGGACCTTGATAACCAACTCCAATCATCAGCGACATAATCAAGGAGGAGCATAGTCTTGCAAGGTAGCTAGCCAAGATATTTCGAGGCTAACTCCGTTACAAGTCTGTCTTGGCAGTGGCACTTTTGCTTGATACTATTCATCCACTATCACTTTCCTTACTTGGACACCTCGGCCGCCGTGACGGTTTAGGAAGCTGAATAGTCTCTATCCAAACTCAACGCTATCACGCAAGACTTGGTGTTGATGATATGGATGATTGGATATAATTGTATTATCAATCAGCTTAAGGTGTATTCACGCTCATCTGTGTATAAATACACTTGACGAGCACCACGATAGTCAATTTTACTATCCTCATCCTCACAACCTCATCCCCTCTTGTAGCTCTCTGTTCATCATGACTAGCCTCCGCCGCCTCGCTCTGGCTCTTGGAGCTCTGCTCCCCGCAGTCCTCGCTGCTCCTGCCGATATCCTCTCCAAGCGACAGGCTGTCCCCGACAAGTACATCATCACCCTCAAGCCTGATGCCTCTGACTCCTCCGTTGCGGCTCACTTGAACTGGGTTGGCGATGTCCACCGCCGCAGCCTCAGCAAGCGTGACACTTCTGGTGTTGAGAAGACCTTCAACATCAGCAGCTGGAGCGCGTACTCTGGCGAGTTCGACAAGTCCACCATTGCTGAGATCAAGAAGAGCCCTGAGGTTTGTTTAAACATCTCGTCTTAGTCATTCAATCGCTAACATGCTATAGGTTGCCTTCGTCGAGCCTGACTACACTATGTACCTCAGCTACGAGGAGTCTGAGCCCGAGCTTACTGACCGTGCTCTGACCACCCAGTCTGGTGCCCCATGGGGTCTCGGTACGATCTCTCACCGAACCTCCGGCTCTTCCAGCTACATCTACGACACCACTGCCGGCCAAGGCTCTTATGCCTACGTCGTTGACAGCGGTGTCCAGGTCAGCCACACCAACTTCGGTGGCCGTGCTTCTCTTGGTTATAACGCTGTTGGTGGTGCTCACGAGGATACCCTCGGTCATGGTACTCACGTCGCCGGTACTATCGCTAGTTCTACCTACGGTGTCGCCAAGCGGGTAAGTCAAATATCATGCATTGCCATTCAAAGACTAACCAACTTTCCAGGCCAACATCATCTCCGTCAAGGTCTTCGCTGGCCGTGAGGGATCTACCTCCACTATCCTTGCTGGCTTTAACTGGGCTGTCAACGACATCACCTCCAAGAGCCGTGCTGGACGCTCTGTCATCAACCTGTCTCTCGGCGGTCCCGCTTCTCAGACTTGGACCTCTGCCATCAACGCTGCCTACAACTCTGGTGTCCTTTCTGTTGTTGCTGCCGGTAACGGTGACGATCTCGGCCGACCTCTTCCCGTTTCTGGCCAGTCTCCTGCCAACGCTCCTAACGCTCTGACCGTTGCTGCCATCGACTCCAGCTGGCGCCCTGCTTCTTTCACCAACTACGGTGCTGGCGTCGATGTCTTCGGCCCTGGTGTCAACATCCTCTCCACCTGGATCGGCTCCAACTCTGCTACCAACACCATCAGCGGTACCTCCATGGCCTGCCCTCACGTTGCCGGTCTTGCTCTGTACCTCCAGGTTCTTGAGGGCCTCTCCACCCCTGCCTCCGTTACCAACCGTATCAAGTCTCTTGCTACTACTGGCAGAATCACTGGTACCCTCAGCGGCTCTCCTAACAGCGTTGCCTACAACGGTAACGGTGCTTAAATGCAAAAGATTCATCGTTAGGGAAATTTGGATAGAATATATCAATAGTGAAAATCAATACTACTGATATTTTAAGTTGACTCTTAGGAGACCCTGTTGAATATGCATTTAGTGTGACCCAGGCTCAACACCGTAAAGTTAGGTAAATTCATGACCGGTCTAAACTAAACAGACTTTGATATAACTCTACACTCACCATGCGAACGAATCTAGGAAATTCATATCACTAGGGCGACTAGATTTTCAGATATCCCACGTTAACTTGCATTGAAAAAGGATAGAAGTCACCAGGTTCCGCCAGGGCAGGAAGCCTTACTTTCGAAGACGCACACTCGCCCTTCGAGATTGAATCCAGGAGGGCAAGACGGCTTTTCTTCACAGGCCTTGCCATTGAAGAAGCCTGGCTCACAAGAGGGGGCCTTCTCGGAGACACAAGCAGTGCTATCAAAGCTGGATCCAGGGGGGCATCTCGGCTTAGACTCGTGGGTGCATACTCCTTTGTTGATAACATAGCCGGGAGGGCATGACGGAGGGGCTTCGCCAACACAATTGCCGTCGGCGAGCTTACTGTCGGGAGGGCAAGACGGCGGCTTGGAATCAACACAGCTACCATCCTCGTACTTGAAAGGGGCAGGGCACTGAGGTTTGCTGCTTGAAGTACAAAGACGGTTCTTGAGGGTGAATCCTGAAGGGCATCCAGCTACGGAGAGGGAGACACAGTTGCCGACCTGGTATGTGAACCCAGGATTACAACGTGGTTCAGCCTCAGACTCGCAGGACTCGCCATTGAATCGGCTGCCAGGAGGACAGCTAGGTGCGGTTCCGATACAGTTGCGACCATTATAGATCAGACCATCAGGGCACTTGGGTGACTTCTCGCTAATGCAAGTGCTTCCCTCGAGTGTTATTTGCAGTTGAGACTTGTGGCTGAGAGCTTATTCCGGCAGAGAGAACCTAGTGTTTCCCTCAAGACGAGTGCCCTCAGAGCAGACAGACGAGTAAGGGAAAACACAGCCAGTACCATCGTTAACAGTTCCAATGGGACAGCAACGACTGTTACCAGAAGTATCTTGAATAGGTACAATCTGGCCCAGGTCGATAAACCGAGCTGGACGAGTGCTGGGGATGTCAAGCTGAGGAGGCTGGCCAGAGCCATTGCTGAGCACGGAAGGCAGTTCAGCTTGCTGTACCATAAGACGAGCATCGAACGGAACGTCCTTTGCTGTGCTAGTCAGGGCAAAGCCGGAGAGCACGAGGATGGTCTTCCAGGATTCATACATGGTTGGGAAAGGAAAGAGAAAGGTGAAGGAGGATGGGGAGATGAGGAGTGATTGCGAACTTGGAGTGCAAATAAAGTCCTCTTTTATCTACAAAATTCCCTCTCCAATTTTTACTTTCAGTCTTTACTTGGATCCATCATCCACGCCTCTTAGTTTGTTGACGGCTTGATACCTTGGCAGTCGTATGTTCCGTCCCAGCAGCGCCACGGCTGGAAATCTTCGGCGTTTGTGAACGGCCGTCAATTTTCGGATGTCGCTGCTCCGGCCGAAACGCGTTGCCTAACTTGCTATTGGGGTTTGGTTCAGAATGGGACTTTCGTCTCACTTGTGCCGGTCGGTGGCTGGTGGTGATCTACAGCTGTCCCTTCTGAGCAGGGATTGTCTCTCAATTACATTCTTGAGATGCGGGGATGAAACTATCGTAACCTGGATTCGATACCCCCATAGATCTCCCTGTCATTGCAAACGTTAGTCCCACTAGGATCACGCTCTTAGCTGAATCTCGGCAAGAGAATACTACTTGGGGGTAGCGAAAAGCTTAAGCGTGTATTCGCAAGTGAGTAAGTACTTTGATAAGCCTAGCACATCTTGGGAGAAGGTTCAGTAGACTAGGTATTAGCTTATGCTCCCTCCCTTTCTCAATAGTCTCATCCATCCCAATACCCTAAGAATTGTCTTGATGGCTACTTTCTGGTCAGTAGTACATTGGCTGCGTTTTCACTACTACAACACGGAATGTCGAAACCTTTTTTTCCGCAAGGGATGTTCTGACGCTACCAGAGCTGTTCTGGTACGAGGGAGAATCGCTATGTCATGCCAATCTTGAGACTTCGACAATGATATCGGGAAGTCGGAGCATGCGAATATGATCTCATAGGCCAATATCACAAACAGTGTCTAGCTTTTGGCTACCAAAATGCTTACCTCCCATCCTTGCCTAAGTCATGAATTCTTCTTTGGAGACCTTCACAGCCTCCGCTCACTACCTATTTGAATTTACTTTTGGGAAACGATAGTCATATTGCTAGAAATGTGTCAAGTATGAGCCCTTCGGCTGAATGTCTTGACCGATCCCTTGCCATTTTGGGTGAACTTCTGTCTTATTACTGTTGCCACAACGTGTAGATGCAGATTTTAGGCCTCCCTTTAGTATGTCTCAAGGTTTCGATTTGCAGACGATCAGCACCGAGCTCGGAACGGGCCATCGGGCTTGCCGGCGGAAGGGATTTTACCTGAGACAGGCCATCCCTAACTTGTAGAAGAGGCCGTTTTGCCAAAGCTAGTCTCTGAAGTCTCCGTAGATCATATATTAGTTTGATCCAATTGTATTCCTTATTTATTTTCCTGATTCTCTCTTATTCAGCTGCCATCAAACTTAGCCAGGCAGCTTCTGGCCGTGTCCGTCCTTGCATGACAGCGGCCTCTGCTGAGATGCTTGTGCAGGAATCTTCTTAGACACTGCAGACCTTGAATATCTTCATTGGCCAACTTGCGACATCATATGCATTCAAGTTTGTGCAAATGAGAGGGCTGAGACTGACTCTGGTGATTTCGTCATCATCACCAACCTTCGAATGCATCGACATGGGGAATGTGCCCGCATCTCGCTATGCTTTTGCGACGAACCGGCATGTGACGCAGATTAATGAAGCTGTCAGACAGATAGAGCATCCCGTGTCTTTACTATCCCATTTAAGATGGGATTTTCAGGTCTGTCTCGGATTGGCGTCGGCATTTACTAGGCAAATACCGGCGGAACCCTTCCGATGGACAGCTGTCTCAATATCCTTGGAATATGTTCATTTCGGCAGGCTTTCTGGGGGTTTTCAGCCAGCCTTCTTCAATGCGGAGATTCCTAGTTGGTAAATATCGAGACAAGACTGGTTTTGAACCATTTGAGACATCTGTAAGCGCTAGGAAATGACGATGAAATGTTTAAGAAAGAGGGAATTGAGAGGACGTCAGCTGTGTAAACGCCATGATACGATAAATATTATCATCTAGCATGCATGCTTGAAGCGAGTGAAGTCTTTGTCTTCTCCGAGCGTAAAGATCGGTGTATGATCAGGAGCTGTATAAAGCATGGTATTGAGAACGCTTTGAAGAACCTCTTTATCCAAAGCTCAGCACTCATCTCATCAAAGCCCTCAAACGCTTTCAAACTTTTCTGAATTCGAATCACCTTCCAAAGCCCATCATGGTCTACTACGCTTTCCTCAAATGGGTACGTGTCCAAACTTCACAGCAGTCATTAGGGGACCAGCATCCTGACCTTCTCTTAGCAAACTTCCGAGCCCAATTATAGGTACCTTTCTACAGCTCCTGATGCTGAGACCATCGACGAGTGGTGGCGAGAGGCCTCTAACAAGGATCCAGAGCATGTTAAGCGTCTCGGCCCTGATTTCTACTCTTGGGGCAGCGGCGCTCAGGCACGGGACCTGGCTCCTTCATTCTTGAACAAGATCATATATACTTTGTTGAATGATCGAGATGGTCGTATCATCTCCAACTTCGCTCAACCTCCAAGAGTCAGCGTCCTTAGTGGTGGCTCGTAAGTTCCTTCAAGGCATTCTTCGAAAGCCTTCATGTCTGATATACTGCAGCTACTACATTCGGTCCAAGTCTAGCCAAGAGTTATATTGGCTCGAAAAGGGTGGTTTGATCTATGCTACTAAGCAGAGTCGCACTCGTTTCACTTTCCAGCTGGACGGAGAGCGTTATAGTGACAGAAACAGGACTGTCATCATCGGCAAGGACTATATCTCTGTGAGCGCAGTCGGAGGCTCTGCTCAAAAGTATGTCAGTTTCAACAACAATGGCGAGGTCGTCCTCAGTGTACATAGCTGCCGCATGTACTGCAGTGACCTGAAGAACATGTATCTTGCCCAGGGAGAGGCTGGTGACCTTAAAAGTGCTACTATTATGAAGACTGATGGCTTTGGTGAGGAGTGGGAGCTCTTCAAATAGATGGAGTCTAGGAACTGATAGCTACTTCATATCCGATAACCCAAATGTCATCGGACAAACAATAAACAATTCATTTGTAGTCATATACCATTTGCTTCCGGCTTCAAACTCTATCAATACTAACCAAAACTGCTTATCTTCGCACCTGTAACATGTTGGCAAACGCTTGCTGCAATTCGCTGGCCTCTCCCGAGGTGGTTGATCAGGTTGTGAGCACTAATGCAGTTACTGTACAGTAACAAGCACACGGCCATATTCATTGGTTGGGAAGCCGACAAGCCCCAGTGATCAGCGTGTTACTGTACAGTAGCAGCAGCTTACGACGCCAGTGAATATGTATCTCAAACAGACTGGGTTGGAGTAATCATTAGTATATGAATGTTTAACTTAGAATCTCCATTCAACAGACATTTGAATATTGTGTTTCCTCTGTATTTCTCATTGATAGTATAGTTCCAGTCCCAGCTCATTTATCCTTTGTTTTGTATCCAACCCTTCACTTTACTACCCCTCATTGATTAGTCAAAATGTCCGTCGCCCGATCTGAGCTCAAGTTTCGCGCTCCTCCGTCAATGCAATTGAGTAACAGCTCAGCCAAGTCCAAAACATCACCCCCAGACCATGGTTCCTCCGTCGCCGCATCTCTAGATCGAGCACGAGCTCGATTCGGGGTGACAGGCAACACCATTGTGACTGGAGGCGCTGGCGATATCGGGTCTGTCGCCTGTCGAGCTCTGCTTGAACACGGACTGCAGGGACTGGCTATCTTTGACCTGCATCCTGATGCTGGGCATACTATAGTCACCAGTCTTCAAAATGACTTCCCTGAGGCGAAGATCACATTTACCAAGGTTGATGTGACAGATCCCGAGTCCGTTGAAGCCGCCGTTGCCACCGCGGAGCAAACCATTGGTCCTGTCAACATCTGCCTTTGCTTTGCAGGCATAGCCTTTGCTGCGCATGCTTTGGACATCACTCCCCAGCAATTCAAGACCATGTTTGATGTCAATACCACTGGCTCCTTTTTGGTAGCACAAGCTGTTGCAAAGCGTATGTCAAGTAGAGGATTTGGTGGCTCAATCATCCTGATGGCAAGCATATCTGCCCATATAGTCAACTTTCCCCAACCTCAAGTCCATTACAATGCTGCCAAGGCGGCCGTATTTTCTATGAAAAGCTCGCTTGCCGCAGAGTGGGCGGTACACGGTATCCGGGTGAACAGTATCAGTCCTGGGTACATGGACACTATTCTGAACGAGGGAGACGGTTTGGCTGAGCATAGAGCTATTTGGGCAAAGAGAACCCCCTATGGCCGCATGGGAAATCCGGAGGAGCTCACGGGTGCTGTTATCTTGCTCGCGAGCAAAGCAGGTAGTTACATCACGGGCGCAGATATTCTTGTAGATGGCGGGATCAGTGTCTTCTAGACATTCCTGAGAAAGAGTTAGCAGTATACTCTAGTCCAAAACAGTGTAATTTGATCCCTCTGAATCCTTCAAATGATAAGGACAAGGCGAACCTTCTTAATATACTGGCCATCCACTGATAGCCCACCTGATGATAATCAGTTGAAACTTCCATCTTTGTAAGAAGTGCTCTGTAATATTTTGCACGGAGGCAATAAGTAGGCGCTTGTGATTTGACTTTTCTTTTCAATCCATATCAGCTATGACAAAAATAAACACCCTTGGCATTATGCCACAGCTGTAAAGTCGCCACACACACGAGGTAACTGGACAGTGCAGTACTTGGAATGCATTGGCTGGGTACTCCACGGTACTTCCCATTTCACAACATTGGTTGATACTTGCGAGGGTGTAAGGAACTGTACAGTCTGTGCATTAGTGTCTCTTCCATTACTCACCACGACGTCTTCCGCTGTCTTGGGCATAAAGATTTCACCGTCTCTCAGGGGTCTCATTCAACTATAAATGTGTCGATTCCTTCTATTGTACTTGTTCTACAAGTTCTTCAAATCATTTTCTAACTTACAGCCTCTGTACTCTTCATACAGTGGCCTTTCGCCATGAGTAAAGTCACCTGGCTTGACAAGCTCCAAGAGCAAGGTTTGGCAACCCTTCCTCTCCTCCATCACCATTGTTCGTACTGAAATATGTCATAGTCAAGATCGACATTGACTGTATGGATCCAGAAGAGGCGAAGAGATTTCTGCCGTTCAAGCCACATGATCAAACAAGCAATCAGCGTTTGGTTTATGAGCAAATGATCTCTCCCGAGAACCGGGAATTATTCTTGAAAACTGTCAAAGAAGGCAAAGGTGAAGGATGGGAGATAATCCTTGATCGTATGGTAAGTTGCTTAACTATCTTGTTGCCACTCATTCACATCATCATTTGCAGAGTGCCCTCCTGTGCGCCAAAAACATAGAGAACATCCAGGGACTTGTCTTGCTTCAGACCTCAGCTTTTCACGCATACGACACAAGAAAGGTTGTGGCCCAGGCCCGATCATACGTACGCGAGTTCGAGAAGCTCGGTATCTCAAAAGATCGAATTTGTATCAAGATTCCGTGTACAGGTCCTGCTCTCAACGCCAGCCCGATTCTACTCAGAGAAGGGATCCGTACGCTGGGAACTTCTCTATTTTCTGTCTCTCAGGCCATCGCTGCCAGCCAGGCAGAGACTTTGTCTATCAGCCCCTACTACAACCGTGAGATCCTTTCTCATCCTTCCGGTTCTTTCTATATGCTCATATTCTTATAGTTCCTTGGTATCATACCAACCGAGAGCAGTGGCCCAATTCTAAAGACCCGGCTCTCGATCATCCCATGTCACCCAGAATCGTACAAATCCAGCACATCTACAAGCGCCTTCGAGAAGAGACTGCTAAGACGCAACCACTACTCAAGCCAGCAAGGTAGGTAACAGAATTTAGGAGAGTGAAACCCTTTGGCGCTGATTTTGTTTTCCAGCTTCATATCCGCCCGTGAGGCAATGGCCATGGCTGAGCTCGGCTGTGATCACGCCACTATTCCTGAGGATATCCTCCTCCAACTCTCGCTACTGGATGCTGAAACAACCCCGCCACCTGGCAGTGATTCTAACATGCAGACCGGTACCCCATCACAGCGAATTGCCCATCTATCAGAGGTTGATTCCCTTGCTGGCCCCGACTGGTCAGGATTTCCAGCACTTGATGTCGACTATCTGGCAGATAACGGTGCCGCACTGACAGAGGCCATCGCTGCTGACACTGTTACTCAGAGGGGGCTTGACAAAGCTCTGGAGGCATTCAAGGCGGATGAGCTGCAGAGTCGAGATGCAATCGAAGAAGCTTTAAACCAGTTCTGAGGATTATCATTTCCTTTTTCTTCGTGCTGATAGTAAACTCTCATTAAATACAACTCTGTATCTCATTATCTCCTACACTATTGTGAAGAAAAGATAAAACATCGCTTTCACTGAGACCACCAACCCAAGCCGAATCCTCATCAACAACCCCTTGTGTCCAGGAACTCGCCATCAAAGGATCATCCAAATAAGAATGGCCAAGACCCACAAGATCTGGCAAAGGAAAACTGGGCTCAGCCGCTGTGTTCAGACAAAATTTGAAGTTCCCTTGCGGTTCTTGGTATGCTGACACAGGTGCAGATCCTGGAGTAGTTTCTAGGCTGCTTTGCATGGTGTCTGGTGTAATATTGACATCTGTTTGCGGAGCAGGGGGTGCATAAGAATTATCGGCCGAGAAGTTCCCTTCCCGTGTTGTCTCATGTTGGACCTGGGAGTATTCTTTTGCCCAGTTATCTCCAAAGCCTGCGGGGAAGGTTCCGAAGACGTGATTCTTTGTTTCAGCTAGCTGCCTCATAGCTTGGGTCATGGGCTTGGCCTGGGCTTGCGGCATGGATGGTCCTCCAACCTGAGCACGCAGAGCATTTACCTCAGCGACAAGCTCATGATTCCGGTCAACGACTTCTTGCATGTCTCTAGCTGCTGCTATAGAAAGTTCGCGCTGCTGTCGTACATGCTCTATGCTCTTGTTCACGATGAGAACCTTTGTAAGTCGCCGAGTATTGGCAAGGTCGGGCAACAGGCGCGCAAGTTCCTAATCAAGCGCCACAACAAGGTTACTAGATGACATCTTGAGATTTTTATCCCAGGTTGTCTCACCAAAAAGTCTTCTTTTAGTTCACCTCGGCGTTGTTTCTCGATAGCCAGGTTCCTGGCCGTGACATCGGGCGGCAAAGGCCGAGGTCGATTCTTCCGCTTCGGGCGTGGATTCTTGGTGATTCCGGCATTTGACATCGTACGATTTATTCGTAAAGTATTTGGTAATGGGCAAAGATTGCAAACGCGCCGTGGTTTCAAAGTAATTATGAGCGAAATTGCGAGGGATCTGTCTGACATTACATCACCAAATACGCTATATACGCTATTGACGTGGTGGGAAGGTCGATCTGATCGGCCCGTATCAACACCGAATGTGACATTTAATTGGCCGAGATAGCTACTAAGGGTGCGTTTACTGTGCAGTAAACATGTGGCACAGGAAATCTATGATTATAGCGAGGCTGGGGTAGGGGTTTGATGGCATAATCTATGCATCTCTCACAGACTACTCACTAATTTATGGTCGATTTATCCTTATTGATATTTCTGCTATTTCTCTGAAGACACCAAAGCTCATCTACTAATCATCATCAAGTCCAGCAAGAAAATCGGCCGATGGTACAAAGAATGTCGAGCCGGTGACTGCCTTGGAATAGTTGAGAATCTGATCATGCATCCCAGGCGGAACACCGACAAACATGCGCTCCAGCATCTTCTCGATGACCCAAAGTTTCTTCGAGTACCCGATAAAATATGTACCAAACTCGCCCTGAGCTGGAGATCCGAAGGGCATGTTATCACGTAGAATATCATGCTCACTTCCTCCCTCGTCTTCAATCGTAGTAAGACTCTTGTGAGACTGCTGTTGCCCTTCGTCCGCGTCATCAAGCTCGATATTATCCAGCTTCGTGCGCCCAATGATGTTTTCTTGCTGTTCTGTCTTGAGAGTCTTCCATGCTTTGAGATCGTGAAGATATTTCTGCACCACGACATAGCTGCCGCCTACAGCAGCCGAGTCATCTTGTGCAGTGATAAGCACCGAGTCCTTGACATCGGGACCGACTGGATTGGCAGTTCCATCGACAAATCCAAGGACATCGCGTGTATCGAAATACCTAAAACCAACTGTCTCATCTTCAAGCTTGACAGCATCACCCAGTCTATCCATGAGTTGTCTCTCAAATTCAAATGCCATATCTCTTCTCTCCGAGCGAATATGAAAGAATATATCGCCTGGCGTAGACACAGCAGTATACTTTGCTCCCCTGAACTCTTTGAAAGGGTGTAGCTCGTTAGGCCGAGGGAGTTTGGTCAATCGATCCCATGCGGAGCTTCCAATGCCAACAGTACATGAGAGATTAGCGGTTTGGTGGCGAATTGATATGTTCTTAGTAATGTCTGCAATGCTAGACAATGTTGATCGGATTGTTTTGTTGGCATCCGGGTTGTCTGTTGCCGAGAGAACGAGGAACGTCGCTGACTGTGACAAGGGAGATTCCACCGCCTGAGGGTTCATTTTGAAACCGGATGCAACGGAACTTGACAAGAAGCGCCTTGGCTTACAGAAGGAGGAATTTGCAACTTTTAGGCAGTGGATTGATGTAATACGTGAGACAGAAGGACACAATGGTGCCTGATACGTGATGAGGACCCGACAGGACAGCATATCTTGGGAAGCTCGAACGCCTACGATAAATTGCTCACGGTGGTCAGCGCCAAATGCGACATTGGCTGGCTCGTATAGCCTCTAAGTGCATATTCAGGGATCACTACACGGCTTTCGCTGACATGAGCTTTGTAAGTCTTCAGTAAATGCAACATGACTTCAACCTTATTGGAGGTATCGGCGTAATCATGACGCAGAGGGCTTACTTATACTGATTGCGGAATGAGTAATTGGCCAATCATGAGGTTCGCAAAGTAATCAACAACCGCGGGGTTGCTCTCACTGCTGAGCTTATCGATAAGATGCTTGTTGGTGATCTAACAGATAAGTGCCTTTCCTCGCCTGGATAAAGCTCAGTCAGTTAGTGTGGCAACATCGTCGCTCTCGCTGCATCCCGAGGCAGCAATGTTGGAAATCATTCACAACTACCATGCCATGAAGGGGAAGAGAAATTCAATACTTGCTAGCGTGTTGGTGATTACGTGTGGTTTTGGAAGTATATGGGCACCGTTACGCATGCAATATGCTAGACCCAAGTATTCATGGCCATTCAATCTTGTGATGTTGAGGTTCAGAAATGGATGCATGGATTGCTGATGAGGTCATGTCAGTTTTCAAATTGAGATGAATCTTTAAACTTGATCACTGCAAGTTTCGGAATCATTCACACTGCAAATCTGATATTGGACACTTGCTGTGAATACGTTATCGACTTACCCTGAATACCTCTTTTGACAACCCTGTTTGGACCAGAGTGAATCGCTTCTGATGCCTGTAAGCATACAGCGTCTTGTTGAATCTTTGAGACAAACGATTATATTTCCTTGTTTCTTGTTGACACTTGACAATTTCGCAGGTGATAATCCACACCATTAATCGTGGAACTTTACATGTCGTATGAACTACACTTCAGACAGTAGACCTGGCATCGCAGCTATACGCGCATATTTACGGCGAAACTTCCCCATGAGAGTTGTTTACCCTGTAAGCGTTGTATGGTGATGAATAAATGCCGTGCTACAGGGACCTGGCAAAGTGAGGCGTCGGCAGAAATTAATCAATCTGACAAAGCAATAGTCGCAAGCCATGGCCTCGTTAGGAAGGCAGCTGATGTGGCGGTTTCAGAGGAATACGGGAAGTTTAAGATTGCTGGTTCGTGCGTACGCCGTAAAGAGCCCAGGCCTGTCCATTTGGCAGTCCTTTAGCTTTGTGTAGATCGTCTTTCATGTGACCCAAGACACGATACGATAGGTAGAATGTCTGAAAATATATTCAAAGAACCGTCTCTTTGAATGAGTCGCTGCTTGTTTCATCAAAGTCGGTCTGCTTACGCGTAGCCCACTTGGCATTCCCCGCTCGCCAAGTTCTTTGCACAGCACAGCACAGCAAGGCACAGCACAGCACACAGTGCAGCATGCAAGATGGAAACAACAAAGCCACCCGATCAGAGGCCAGAGGGATAAACAATCGTGTCTTGGGGGGGAATCAGTGGATGAGGGAGCTGAAACCTCATTGTTACAGTGAAATTTGACAAGCCACGATCCCAGTTTCCGGTTCCAAGGCTCGGAAATGATCAAATATCAATGCGAGACGAATCGTAGTCATCCATCATCAATCCTATCGGAAATAAGCCTTCTCAGGGCCCCTGTCCTGTGCCTGCAGGGCAGAACTTCTTGATCACGGACCGGCTAACGTTAGTCTGCCATGAAATGCACGTCCATCTAAAGCGGATCATTTGGGCAGATGCAACCTCAAGTGCCAGCGCCAGCTTCCGATCATCAGGAACATTCTTAAGCATCGGCAGACGAGAGATTTCCTTTCGCCGATCACTGCAGTCCCTCACTCACTGACCTTCTGTGAGGCCTGCGCGAAAAACGTCGGGGAGGGTACACGAGGCGTGCATTTGCTATGATCGACCGCCTGGCGTACGGTGAGAAACAAAGGGCGCTTGCAGATGATTGGGCTCTCGTCAGGGAGAAGCGCTGTGGCGTTGTTTCGATGACGGTCTGCACCCACGAGGTCGGACAAAGAAGACTCTAAACACCGATGGCTGTTTCAACAAAACATGCTCAACAGCCAAAGCTAAAGGGATCCATTGTATGAGGAGTTTGTTGTCCTCGTTGAAACCCCCTTTTGCTCTTTTGCTGGTCTTGGGCCACGTTCGATGACATTTTACTGAGCGGACAGTGGCATGTATTGCAAGTTTGGCGGAGTGCCAGCCATCGTGGACCAATGATATAGTGCATCTGTCCCTTGCAGTAGCTACAGTTAGCCTGTTACAGAGGCAACGGAACAAACGAGTCAAGAAAAAGCTAGCAAACTTTTTAAGCTTGACAAATCACGACTGGTCGTCTCGGCCCCCTTTCTCACTTGCATATGGAAGGAAGGAGAACAATCACGTAAGGGCATGAGTGAGTGAGGAGAATTCGTTGGGGGCTTTGGCAGGGTGTTTTGCATCACTGCCAATTTTCAAGGCTGATTTCGATCAATCTTGAAAACATCCTGGCCCTGGTCGGCAGATCCCTGTACTCGGGGGATCACATTACGAACTTGTAACTTTATTTTATATTGAGAGGCGTCGCCCGTGATTACTGAAAACCCGGGGGGATGAGGATAGTCCATGTCTGTGCGACGAGACTGGACGACACCAATGCTCGCTCTGTCTTAGATGCGCTTTGTGCACCTTGACGCTCATCATCATCACAAAGAATGCACTAAATGCGCTGCACGTACCGTTCGTATTCCCCCGTCCCATCCCATTCCCCGTGGCCATGGGTGGCGAATGGTACGAACCTTTTGCCGCCCTCGTCTAGGTAGTGGCGTCAAAATACCGCGCCGGCATGTTCGGTCCCTGATCCAAGAACAAGATCCGCTAACCCGGCATGTCATCTCGTCTCTTTGCTGGCTGATTGCCGCGTCAAGGCCAAACACGCAGGCAAGATCTGGGTAAGGATTTAGAATTGCAGGACTGGGCATGAGGGGTTTCAGTGTGGCATCCCTCCCCACACTCAACCCGAGCTTCCCATCTGGAGACTCGGGTGTCAGTTGCGAGACCTCGTATTGATTGGTTCGGCAAGCTGAGGCCATCAACGGTTTTCTTTTTACCCCTGGTCTAGTCTAGCTAGTTTAGTCTGTCCACCCCTGGACCGAGCAGCCCATCGGAGCATCCTCCCTTTGAAACACAGAACTCCGCTCTTTCAATCAATTCGACGTTGTCTGCTGTCCCTGCAAGGCCCAGGGCCCAGGCTTGCACATCGAATTTCGTTTTTCACATGGCACCACACCAACTGTCGGGATCATTGACATGTCTCATCCAATGGGATCATGACACTGGCTGTCTGCCGTACAACTATATTATAACCTTGACTCCCGCCCCCCCATCTTCTGTTTCTTTTCCTCTCCAGACTCAATCAGTCTTGTCACTCATTCCTTAACAGGCAAACCACTCATTCATCCTTGAAGGATCCTTTCTACATTCTTTCACTCCTTAACACGTTCTTTTTTAAAGCAACTCGAACAATTTTTACAGCCCAGTCCCGGTGACGTTAACCAACAACAGCAACAACAACAACAAAAATCTCAATCAAGATGCATTTCTCAAGCTTCATCGTTTCCATGATGGCCGCTGGCGCCATGGCCGCTCCCTGGGGCAACTCCAACGTGCACTACAAGGTCGTTACCGAGTACGAGTACGTCACTCACTACGTGACCGCTGTAGGCAACGCTCCCCAGGCCTCATATGTTCCCGAGCAGCCCGTCGCCCCCGTCCAGGAGTCGCAGCCCGCCCCCGTCGTCGTCAAGAAGCCCAAGAAGAACCCTGCTCCCCAACCCACCTACGTCGCTGCCCCCGAGCCCGAGCAGGAGGAGGAGCCCGCCACCACGCAAGAGGAGGCACCCGCTGCCACTCAGCCCAGCTCCGACTCTGGCTCTGGATCTTCCAACCTCGACTCTGATCAACAGAAGGCTCTCGACCTCCACAACGAGGCCCGCAAGGCTGTCGGTAACGAGCCTCTCACTTGGGACGACTCTCTTGCCTCCGGTGCCCAGGAGTGGGCTGACCACCTTGCTCAGCTCGGTAGCCTCCAGCACTCTCAGGGTGAGGATGGCGAGAACCTCTACATGGGCAGCGGCTCCAACCCCTTCGCTTCTGCTGTTGAGGCTTTCCTGAGCGAGAAGAGCCAGTACAACGGCGAGGCCATCTCCGGCTCCAACTACATGTCTTTCGGTCACTACACCCAGTGCGTCTGGAAGACCACCACCAAGGTCGGTATGGCCGTCGCCAAGGACAGCTCCGGTGCCTCTTGGGTTGTCGCCCGCTACCAGAAGCCCGGTAACATGTAAGCTCCCATAACTCTCTACCATTGATGCAACACTCGCTAATCATGATACAGGATCGGTGACAAGCCTTACTAAATGTCAACGCCGACATGGACGGATGCTTAGGTTCGGGATAGCTGGCAGCGAACTTTTGATGTATCTTTTTCACTTGAAGTTATGAGAGCGACTCACCAGGGCTATGAACTCACATTTCAATTCTTGAATAAACCATTCGCGTTTTCTTATGCGGATTATTTGGTTTACTGACAATATGTATATACTTGTCTCACGCAATTACGACCTTTGCATTCACGTTCATGATAAATTTTGTCTCTGCCGATGCTTCTTTGTGATGTGCTTCTGAATGAATGAGTATTAGCGTTCCACAAAATGAGCACGAGGACATTTGCTGTAACCGTGACGCAAAGTTGTGCAGAGTGAATCGCAAATGTCTTTTTCTTATGCAATATGAGCCTTATCACCCGACACCTGTGTATGACTGGTACAAGTGCGATGTATGATCCTTCACTTTGTTTCATAATTTCTTTACACCGAAGGAAGCTCTCAAGTATCACCTCAAAGACTCACGCTAATGTTCGGCCTTTTAGTGCGTGTAGCTCACTAATGATATCTGTTAATCTCAAGATCCAGTGGTGTCTACCGTCGTCAGAAGTGTCCACTTGGATGATTCGCCTCAGTCTGTCCAACGCCAGCTTGGTCAACAGCACAAGAAAAACATACGTCTTATAAGACTCTGGCATGAAATCTCGATTTCAGACACGAAATGCGGGTAATTTGTGTTCTCGCTCTAGCTTTTTCAAGTTCTGCGACTGCAGTTCGTCATCCGAGGCAAACGCGAATTTCAAACGACGACAGATCATCTCCCATCTTGATGCTTCACAAACACACTGCACAGACTCACTGGCAGGTGCCTTGTTACGGAGGATCAATGTGCGCTGACCAACCTCGAAAAGCAATACACTTTGACAGTCACTTCTTAAACGACCTCTTAACCATGCATCAGTCTTTGGATACGTCAGCGGATACATCAAACAGTGTCACAGCGAGATGGAACGAATCATCATCAAATCATGGCATAATCATTAAAACTTTTTGGGCATCTGCCCTTGATGTCTATCTGAGGTGTGCCTTCCAGGACGGTATACAAACCCGCGTCTAACCATAGCCCACCATCCCAAAGTCATTCATTAACCGATCATCATCATCGCTTCGCTGTAGTTTTCCCTGCCCAGAACAAGTCGATAGGTAACGCCGCCGATATCCCTTAGTTGACATACTTGGGGATGGTCTCCATCACACCATCCTTGGTGATGAGCTCCATGGCCTTGGTCACCTCGTCCAGGAAGCGCTGGTCGCCTCGCAAATCGTCACCGAACAGCTCTCGGACGCTGAGGATGGAGCGGGGATCCTTGCCGCCCTCCTTAGCCAGAGCTTGAAGCTTCTCGCGCATGGGATCGTCAACCTCAAAAGTGTTACCCTTGTCATCGACTCCGTTGATGTAGATGAACCAGGCACCAGCGACGAAACACAAGCGGCGGAAGGGGCCAGTAACCCAGATGTTCTCGGCGATGGAGGGCATGATGAACTGAGGGATCTTGCCGGAGGCGTTGAGAGCGACACGGGGAATCTGATCCATGATGGTGGGGTTTGAAAATCGCTCCATGAGGGTGTTGCAGTACTGGTCGATGTCGACGCCGGGGATCTCAGGGAGAAGAGGCTTGACCTCCTCCTGCATCATCTGCCAAACAAACTTGCGGTAGATGGGGTGCTCCATGACCTCGTGGACGTACTTGAAGCCAGCAAGCTGTCCGGGGTAAGCCATGGCGGAGTGACTGGCGTTGAGGAGACGAAGCTTGTGCTTCTCAAACTGCTCGACGTCGTGCACGTCGTGGACAACTTGGACACCGACCTTCTCGAATGGAGGGCGGCCATCGGCAAACTTGTCCTCAACAACCCACTGCATGAAAGGCTCGGTGACAACAGGCCATGCATCCTCGATGCCGAAGTTCTCAGCGAGCGACTTGATGTCGTTCTCAGAGGTGCTGGGGGTAATGCGATCAACCATGGCATTGGGGAAAGCACCCTCCTCGTCGATCCACTTGGCAAGCTCAGGGTTGCGGAGCTTGGCGAAAGATGTCAGCATGTTGCGGGTGATGGTTCCGTTCTTCTGCATGTTGTCGCATGACAGGACAGTGAAGGGCTTGCGGCCCTCAGCGTGACGTCTAGCCAGAGCGGCGTAGAGGAAGCCGAAAGTGCTAATGGGGGCGTTCTCGTTCTCGGGCTTGAGATCATGCTGAATGTCGGGGTGGTCGTCCTTCAATTGATGGGTGTTCTCGTTGTAGTAGTAGCCACTCTCAGTAATAGTGAGAGAAACAATACGTGTGTCGGGATGAGCCATCTTTGCGATGACAGCCTCACGGTCATCAGGGGCGAAAATAAAGGAGTTGATGCTGCCGACGACATCGGCGAAGCTGCCCTTTGCAGAGCGCTCAATGACTGTGTAGAGATGGTCTTGGGCATTGAGGACATCGCGCATGGCGGCATCGTTGGGTCGCAGGCCGATACCGCAGATGGCCCAATCGCGCTCACCGTGCTTCTCGAGCAGATTGTCTACGTAGACGGCCAAATGCGCTCTGTGGAAACCACCAACTCCGACGTGGACGATGCCCTCCTTGAGGGACTTGCGGTCGTAGGAGGGGACCTTGACCTTCTGGTCTCCCTGCTGTGACGCAATAGAGGAGAGGTTGCTGCTGTTGAGCTTTAGGCGTTGTGTCATTTTGGCGGTTGTGATTGTGATTGTGTGTGAAGGAGGAATGAGAGGGAGGAAGATGCGAATGAAGAGGGTATCTAGGTGTTGAGAGGAGTGAGGTGTTGGTTGGTATGAAGAGATGAGGGTGAATGTGAAGAGGAGGAGAGGTTTTGTTGTTATGAGGAATGAGGTCACCGCTCAAATGCAAATGCTGACCGCCGGGTTTTGTGGTTTCTTCGATAAAAAGATAAGGAGAGGCCGGAATAAATTCGGGCAGCGAAAACTCGAACGTTCCCCCGTGTTCGGCGGACTCTTTGCTCAATTGATTTTGTCGTTTTCTCTTTTTTCTGGTGGTGGTGGCTAAAAACTTAGTGGAGTGGGAGCCGTGGATCCGCGGTGAGACCGGCTTTGTTTTGTTGGTGACGGGAGGTCAAAGGGCCCCAAGATTATGGGGCCTGTGACGTTAAAATGCCCCATAGTTTAGCTTCTATCAGCTTATCACATCCACGCTTGATTCAATCCCAGATCTTGCTGCCTGTCATGTCAATTCTTTAGTGGCGAATGATGAAAGAGATTTTCATCGTATTTTCTCTGTTTCAAATTCTGCCCTGATATTGTAACCTCACCGTGCAGCACTGCACTGCGCTGACACTGCACTGTAGACGCTGCAAAATCTGATCAGCACTGCACACGCCGTCATCGGCAGAAAAACTTGCATCATTGCTGCTTATCAAGACCTCTTATCGTGGAGCGATAGCTAAAGCTACAGTGGGTACCTCCCAAACAAGCTCCAACAAGCTCAGGGCTCAGGCCACCTACACCTTGAAGGTCAAGCCAAGGATCGTGGGGTTGAGTTAAGTTCTTTGGGGTAGAGTAAAAAAGTCGACATGTCCAGGTGACCTACTTTGATCCATGTCAGCATGAGCCTCATGGTCGCGGCTCTCGACGCGATAGGTCCCTTGCATGTCGTTGAGCTGAAGAAGCAGGGGTAAGCTGAGGTCCCTGATCCTCAATGAGCGGTCAACTCAGGTACCGTCCCTGTAGGCAGCAGCATAACCAATGCTAGCGCGCGGGATGAAAAGAGCCTCTAGAGAACAGACTCTGTCTCCCCACGGAATGGACACGATAAAAACCACTATATTTGGGGGGAATCAACACTAATGGAATGGACAGCCAATTTACTTTTAATCCAATTGGTCACTTCTCACTCCGAACTTCGGATCAGGGTTTTATGCAGTCCGCGCGTCCTCACCAGCATGCCGAGGTGAGGTGAGGTGAGGTGAGGTGAGAGGTCAGATCATAACTAAACAACTCACCGTAGTGACAACGCCCTTTACCACACAACGGCAAATTTAGGCCTTGCGGTGTCAAGGCATGCTTTTTGCAACCTCGGCACTTCGGGTGCTTCACTACCCCCCGCGTCGACTGCATCACGCGCCAATTCCTTACAGTCACATCAGACCATTACCGCGAAAGTGTGATGAGCAACATGCCCGTCTCATGAGAGATGCCTTGTCGCGAAACGATACTTGCTCACTATAAATGGCCATAGATAATTATGTATTTTGTTTCTCTTCTTTAATTGAAACCCTTGTTAGTGCGTGCTCGATTCACACGCGGCTTGCGGCACGACAAAGCAGATGTGAATTCATAAGAGTATTGAAAGCTGCAGGTTGACTGCCTTGGTATGACAGAAGTCACATGGATGTCCTGAGAGGTGTGAATAGATGCGGATGAGATCCTCAGAGCAGGATGTAGAGAGGGACTGGCATCGAGCCATCGAGTAGATACAGTGTTAGACATGTTATGAACAACCATTCCAAGCACTGCTGGATGTAACATAGCCAGGGTTTGATCCGAGATCAAGCATTTGCTTTCACGATTAAAGACCATGCTAGTTAAGGTCTGTTTCTTGTCAGCAATATATTTCAGTTGCAGGCCGTCACGGAATTGGTAATCTTCGACATGATAAATGGGCTTACTTCCTATGTTCTTCTCTACAATTCTGAAAATCGGAGCTCGCGTGGATCTGGCCGCAGAGTGCAGCTTGGTCTACAATCAGGGACCAAATCAACGTGATACTAGCTTGTGCAACTCAGTGTGCATCAAACATTGTCGGCGGACGCTTAGTAGACGTACATAGTTTTCTTGCCAAGGTGTGCGGGTCACCAAAGCTGTAGAAAAACCTACGGCATATCCGTAAGCAAAAATGCCCGGGTCCTACCAGATACCCTTCGATTCGCGGCATGCCTTACTCTATGTCTAGCCTGCCGGGTCAAAAACTGGATATGGACTCACCGATGCCTGATTACCTTGTAAAAGTCAGCCAACTTGCGGCTGGACTGCAACGGTCAGATGGGCCAACCCGCATTCTATCCCATTCCGCCACTTCTAAGTGGTCGACGGATAAATGCATGTCTTTGATCGTCCTCCCGTGCAAATCCCGTCTCTCCAGATCTGACATCCGATTCGCCCCATCTGATTCGGCAATCTCAATCTAGTCAACCATGCAGTGATCTACGTCGGGGCTGAAATCTTTGAACTCTAAGTATTCAGTCTTGGAATATCTATTGGGTAAGAACTGATGACTTGCAGCCAAGACCTAGAGCAGCAAGAATATCCCAACTGGTATGCGGAATTTGCATGTAAGATTGGGCTTCACACTATCACTCAAGTCATATGCCGTCTCGGGGAGTCAGAAAACTTGAAACATCAATCTTAGGTGATGAAAAGACCTAGGTAAGTTAGTATTATATTGTTGAGGCCCTCTAATGGGTTTATTTTGCATAACTTGTCAAGGCCCAGAGTTTGATAGACCCCCGGGGCCCTTTATTATACCTCCGCTCATCTTTTACGCAAAGGGCTCCTTGCATGCATCTCAGGCTCAGTGGTGACACAAGAAAACATCTACCATCCATCTTCCTCCAATCGCCTCACTGCCTTGTCTCATTCCGTATGTGCCAAGAAGCCGTAAAGAGCTGAAATTAATGCCTCTTTCAGATTTCAGAGCGGAGAGATCGTGGATTAGCTGAAACTGAACAAAAAAGAAATCTATGCTTTCGGGGAGCAGGCTCCATGAGGGTGTTGCCATGGAGAGACCAACAGAGATCTGCAAGGTTATGGCTCGTTGAAGCCAGGTGCCGATTGAAGGGCTTAAGTTCAGCTCATAGTAAGGTTGAGGTAATGGAGATCTTTGTCCCATAGCCATAAGTGGAAGAGAAAACAAAGGGCAGATATGAGAGGGCAAACCCGGTATAAGTATCTGGACTCCCCATCCTTTGAAATTGCGTTTTTCTTATCAACTCACAATCATTCTAGTCATTAAGTCTAGTTATCTCTCTGAGCTTTCTCCATTACCAATTCCTACACTTACATTACTTATACTCACCAATCAATATGAAAGTCTCCGTCATCTACAGTCTGGCTGCACTTTTCGGTGCTTCCCATGTCATCGCTGAGATCATCTCCGACTGCGTCGAAGGTCATCGCGAGACAGTTACCGCAGATTATGTCGTGAAGCACAAGTGCA
This sequence comes from Fusarium sp. NRRL 29148, assembly GCA_013759095.1. Lineage (NCBI taxonomy): Eukaryota > Fungi > Ascomycota > Sordariomycetes > Hypocreales > Nectriaceae > Fusarium > Fusarium sp. NRRL 29148. The sequence goes on from JABSTL010000266.1 coordinate 74,033, forward strand.
ACATGTATCGCACGGGCACCACTCGCGAGAGGATTGCCTCCGCCAAGGACTGTGCTGCTCTCTGCCAGGCTGCTGTCGTCGAGGTCTGCTCATCATGCCCCTTCCCTAAAATGCATTGTCTCCAAACAGGATGGAGAAGATCACTTGAGATACTACGTTACCTACTTGGCCAAGGTTGAGATCGACGACCCCTTTGTTGAGCCTGATCCTTTTACCGAGATCGATTGTGAGGCCAAAGAAGCTTGCCTTGTGCGCGAACCTGCTCTAGAGTCTGAGCTGGCCAAGTGCAAGGCTACCGCCGCGGCCCCAGGCTTGGATTTTCACACTCAAGCTGTGCTCAGTGCGGTATCATGAGAAAGAATGATCCGGGCCATTTCTCTCGGCGCCCGAAGACCGATTTGGCCGCTTGCAAGGCCGGATGCGCTGCTGTTGGAGATGACACGACATACCGCTCCTACGCCCATGATGGCGGGAGCCCCGGTACTTGTCTTCTCTACTACAAGGACATTAGGAAGTTGGAACCGGCTGGTAACTTGAAGGTTGAAGGCGCATGGCGTTCATGGCATAAGGAGTATTAAGAAACCATTAATTTCTGACGGCAATCCACCGTGTAGCCGCGGCATCAAGACCACTTTGTTGAGAGGTTTTAGATATCGCATGGCTCCAATGTCGTTGTAACTTGGTTGAACTCAGCATATACCATCTGTTCCAGTGTTCTTATGATAGGCAAACAATTTAAGAAGTCCACAATTGCTGATAAAATCAAGAAAACACCGATATCAAATGTGGCCTGACCTATTGTTAAATCAATGTACGCTGGGGAGCAAGAAAAATGACAACCCGGTATAAGGTCTTAAAACCAACTTAGCAAAGAGCCTTCTAAGCTTAGGCTAGATTTACCTAAATATTTCATCGCTTAGGGTCAAGGTCCTGAGTTGCCTTGCCTCCCCTGGGCCATGTCTCATATAGTATGAAGCCTTTTTGGTAAACTGTATATTATTGTCATTTTTATTCACAGCTATTCATCTTGTTTCTACCACGACCCTTCAGAACCTTCTCTGCTCCGACTATTACCGCCCTTCTTGTCTTCATGAATTACTTCAACCACATTCGAAACTATAATCCCTTTCGACGCGCTATGATCCGTCAAATCATTCATGCAGTGGGCTTCCGCCTTGACGATCCTTTCCTCGCTATTATTGAATGACATGTTCGCTGATATAGGGTTTGCGGTCAGAGGTCCTCGTCGGCTCGGGTCGTTGCTTTTGCCGCTTCGTCCTCCTCCACCGATTGTCTGAAATCCGGAAGGATATTGATAGGATGTCTTATGAGAGGAGCGTAATACACTTCCGAAGATTGGCGTGAGCCAGACCCTAAAGAGCGGAAAGAGGATCGGTAGATTGGTTGTCATTACGGCGACAAAGGCTTCTCGAGTGCCCCAGCTTCCAGCAAGCTCGGCTCCATGAACGGGATCCTACATGCAGATGTTAGGACATAGTGTCAGAGAAATCAGATTTGATAGAGAACGTACCACTAGGACGAAAACACTCTTCAAGGTTGCGCAGACGAGTACAAAGATACCTGCTCCAAGCACAATCGTCGAGGCGATCTTCTTGATCATTTTCAAGCTTGATCCCCAAAGCATAGGGAGGGGAATTGCGATAAGATAGATATCAGTTGAGATGTTGGCTGCAAATGAGACCCAAACAATTGGTTTCGAGATGGCTGGTTGACACGAGTCTAGAATGGAGGGTCAGCCTAACATCTGTCCTATCAAGACGGCGATACTCACTGCCAGGATCTGGGTTGATCTGCCAGTACTTGTGAAAAGGCCGACAGCCAGCAAATATGGCTATCATAGTTGCAATGAAAGTGCCGATGACAAGGCCGAAGCCCACGTATATCCGGATGCGATAAGGCCGGCCAAGTCCCGTCTGGTCAATGTCAGGTGAGTTTCTTTGTGAATACATCGGGTTTCATACTGTCAAGCGAGTGTAGAAGTATAACATGGACAACTTCAAGGACCAAATAAGAGCGGAGTATATGGTCCAGCCGGCAACCTGGATCTTAGAGCCAATTATCCTAGACATTCGAGTGAGTAACCTGTCGGGTTTATTTATGGTAATAAGCCACTGACCTGAAGTCATAGTCTGGATCACTAGGTGATAATGCCGCCCGCTGAGCATCTGTTATTCCATTATTTGCGAGACCATGGGCAAGGACGCCGACGTTGTATGCAAGAGTTGTCTGGATGGTGTAAAAGGCCTGATGAAGTCAATATCCAACCAGTGTCCATAGTGCTTGATAGAGACTCACAATCGAGATGGCCATGAGATAATCTTCAGCCTGGAGACTCCTCCAACCATCCACTCTCATGCGAGCATAGAATCTGAGGATCGTCGAAGCGACGCCGACCGCATAAAGCGTCCAACCTTCAACAACAGGGTCTGACATTTTCAGAACCAACGATAGTATCAGAAGCAAAAAGAAGGAAGAGAGAAAGAACAAAGATCAGCGACCCATGGGCCTGGGTCCTGGACACTTCGCCCCATAAGTAAGCTGGTAGGGACCTGAATACACATAGCATTTTTTTTTGTTTCCACTGAATCACAAGCTTCCCAGAATATGCACCCCTGAGCTTGGCCTGCACATGCAACCAGGGAGTCTCAGGGAAAGGTGCCAAAAATTAACTTTTCTGAAGGCCTGCTAAGCCAAAGTAACCTTACCTAATTCTTTTTTGTCATTTGAGGCACGCCCTTGGGTTTCTTGCCTCCCCTGGCCGTGCTCGACATGCAATGTTCAGCTGGTTGGTGGTCGGGGATAGCTGGGAATATCGGAGACCGAGCCGTACCTGACGCTAAGCAGTAGCAGGGCGAAGTCTGGCTAGCTCCATGAAGAAAATGACGCGCCAAGAGTTGGATAGTAAAGCCTGTGATACGGCAAGTTACGGCTAAGAACGTCACGCACGTAATGAGAGATAACCATATTCCTTAAATATACCGTATTTCTGGCTCAAATGTTCCCTTGTGGCTGCTACATGCATATGAGATCTCAGTTGAATCAGAGGTGGCGCTGCGAATGGTACCTCGGTAAACTGGAGGGATGTTCGAGATGCTCTGTTACCATCTCAGATCTGATTTCCACTTCTGACAACACCTCGCCTTGAGGCCTTGACGATCATTTCTTCTTCGTCCTTAGAATTCGGGCAATTCACGAGACAAAAGGTCCCAATACCCACCGGCCTTCGGAAGCCTCGGTAGGCCTCCCACAAATCGATGCTGATGGCTCTGGCTCTAAGATTGCACTCAGATCACGTCCAGGAACCCGATTGGACAATTTCATCTTCAGGATTAGCAACCCAGGGAATAAGGATCCGAAATAAATACTGGGCTTCAGCTAAAAGTCAGGGATTTTCCGTGCCGGTACCGGTTCCGTGGGTATTAAAATGGATCCATCTCCGCGCTATGACTTTGAGATATTCGATCGGCTCGTACCAAAATCTCCGTTGTCCTGTGACAAGGTGGAGGAACTAACATGCAGGCTGCCGAACGAAGAAGGTGGCCATGGGCATTAACAAGGATATTAGGAATAATTTCCCTTTTTCTTGTCAAACCTCGGCTGCAGGAAGAAGTCAGGGGAATTTGTCAGGGATTGGATTTTCGGGGTAACGTTGGCCGATGGCAAAGAGGAAGAAAAAGCGAATCTGGCAGGTTAAATATGCACCTGGACGTCGTCGATCCTTTATCTAGAAGGGGCCTTTGATCTTAAGGGTCCAAAGTCGTGTCTCGCATTTGCACGTGGTTTCTTATAATGCATTTCTCAAGTAAAGTCTTTGCTGCATTGACAGCTTGGAGTACCGCAGTCACATGCGCGACAACTCCTTTTGCTCGTAGCCATGCCATTGGGACATGCTCCGAAGACTTGAGCCAACTTGGCAAGAAGTTATCCAAGTCGGCTAAGGTCTACTGTCCTGGATCTGCCGAGTTTGAGAAGGCTACCACTCGATGGTCCGTTCTGGATGCTCCCAAGGTCAATATTGTTGTCGTTCCTGGTACCGAGAGGGATGTTGCCACGACTGTAAGTGTTTAGCAACCAATAATGCATGAGAAATGCTAATGACTGCTTCTCAAGGTCAAATATGCCAACTCCAAGAGCCTTCCCTTCCTCGCCTACAACACTGCTCATGGAGCTATCACCACTTTGGGTCGCATGGACCATGGTATTGAGATCTATCTCAGCCAGCTGAACAAGGTCGAGGTCGCTGCTGACGGCAAAACGGTCACAATTGGTGGCGGTACAAGGTCCAAAGAAGTCACCGACACACTTTGGGCTGCCAACAAGCAAACTGGTACGCTTTGATGTTTTCCTCTTGCTAATGATGACGTGCTAACCGCTATCAGTGACCGGAACATGCGAGTGCGTCAGCTATATGGGTCCAGGCCTTGGTGGTGGACATGGCTGGCTCCAAGGCCATCACGGTATCATCGCAGATCAGTGGGTCTCGCTCAACATTGTCTTGGCTGATGGATCTTTCAAGACCATCGATAAGAAATCCGACCTTTGGTGGGCCCTCAAGGGTGCTGGTCACAACTTTGGTATTGTGACTTCCATCACTTCCAAGGTGTATGAAATCCAGCATCGAGACTGGGCCATCGAGACACTGGTCTTCAGTGGCGAGCATGTTGAGCAGTTGTATCATACCGCCAATGAGCATCTCCTTCGAAAGCAGCCTAAGGGCGTCATCAACTGGTCTTACTGGGTCCATGACCCTACCGCGGACCCTGAAAACGTAAGTTTATCCTTCACCCATTGTTTTGGTCTGAAGTTAATGTTTGTAGCCTGTCATTCTCTTCTGGCTCATCCAGGAAGGCGTGAAGAGCATCGACCCTAAGATCTCCAAGCCTTTCCATGATCTGAACCCCATTGCCATCTCTCCTGAGTCCGGAGACTACCGTGACCTTGCCAGGTGGACACAAATCGATGTCGAGGCTGTCCCATGCCAGAAGAATGGTCTTGTCAACCCCCGTTTCCCTCTCTATCTTCAAGAGTACAATGTCTCCGCCATGAAGAACGCATGGAAACTCTTTGCCAAAGAGACAGGACCTGATACTCCTTTCAACACTTCTATCTTCATGTTTGAGGGCTACTCCACCCAGGCCGTTCGAGGCACTAATGCCAAGAGTGCTGCTTTCGCCTTCCGTCAGGAGAACATCCTCACTGCTCCCTTGATCACATACAAACCTGGGGATGCTGAGCTTGACAAGAAGGCCGCCTCTGTTGGTAATGAGCTGCGTCATATTCTCCACAGAGCTTCTGGCCAATATCATATGAGCGTCTATGTTAACTACGCTTTTGGCAACGAAGATCCCGTCAGCTGGTATGGAAAGGAAAACTGGCGGCAGGAGCGTTTGAAGAGCCTGAAGAACAAGTATGACCCCAAAGGAAAGTTCAGCTTTTTCGGTCCTGTGGCGTAAGAGACGACTTGCTGTATTCAGGAGTTAAGACGTCGTCCCCATATTGCCGTCTATCTATAACCCATATTTAATCTTACATAGAATTCATTCATTCATCTTATCCGAATCACTGCTAGTGTTGATTCTCTCTATCATGAATGTACCTGTGTTGCTCATACCATGGATGGAGCCAGCGGCTTCAGCGTCCTTTTCTGCCAGTCTGCGGCCATGGAACTGTACAACCAAAGCCTCAATACGAAAGGTTCGTTTTTGGTAGGTAGGATAAGCGCTTTCCCAACTTGCAACTTATGATGCCGGGTGGCTAAGCTGAAAATAACATCTTACGCCAGGAATGATGACCAAAGCGCTCCAAATCCTGCCGCCACCTAAGAATTGGCCCCCAACCAGGACGCAAGGACTGCGGTCTTCGAGTCATTTAGGGGGCCAGAGGGCCAAACAACGAAACTGATAAGATCAAGCGGCCGACAATCTGAGATCCTCTCAGGCCTCGATCAACCAACGACCAAAGGGAACAATCGGGGGTAGACATGGTTGCCTTGATGCACATAAGCTTTGAAATAAGGCTGGCGCTTATCAGGCTTAACTCGTACCAGAGCCTGGACCTTGTGCTACTAAAAACGGGAATAAGGCCTGATCTGGCTAAGCGATTCTGATCCTTCAAGCCGCTGTACAGGGTTCAGTGGTCAGCAAAGAGATTTACTGGTCCTTGCTGTCAGGTGTATGGATAAGCTGTTACCATAAGCAAAAAAGCTGAAGAGAACCCTGCATCTTCATTTGGGGGCCGTCTTGATGTCGAAAATAAACAGAGTAACATTGAGAATCTCAGTGCATTACTTCAGTGTGAAAGAAATTGATCTTTTCTGGTGGCTTTTGGAGTGCCAAGTTGTCAGCGTAGCATTTGTCTCAGGGTAGTGGTGGTGGAGGTTGAAAAAAGCACAAATTCTGAGAGCCTTAGGAGAATACTGTCTCCTGTTCAAGACCACTATATAACTGCGCGCGGTTAAAGATGTGAACGCGTGTTTTCTGCCTTTTGCTACCATCAGTAGATTATGTCTGAGTAGCTAGAGACTCCTCGCAATCTTTCCAGAGACCAAGGGACGACCTCCTTGTCAAGATGTTCAGGTTAGTTCTTCCAGCCCTATTACAGTTGACTCCCACTTCATTTTGGCAGCATCCTCCTTCGGCAATCTCAAATTCCATGTACTAATAACATGGCATTGGCAGTCAAAAGCCCAAAAAGCCAGTTGCTGGCAACAAAGGCCCAGCTGCTCCCGCACAACGCCCTCCGGCCGGACGTCCTCCAGCTGGCCGACCTGCCCAACCCGCCCAGAGACCTGCTCAACCTGCCCAACGACCTCAGCCCGCGCAGCGACCATCACAGCCTGCCCAGCGGCCGGCTCAACGACCGGCCGGCTATCAACCAGTGACTGCTCCGAGACCAGTTGCAGGTGCTCCTGTTGTCGGAAGACAGCCTGGTCCCAATCATGGAATGCAGATGACTCAAGTGAAGAAGCCGCAACAAGCTGTGCGTCCTCCAGCCAAGAAGCCAGCTCCTGCTCAAGGACATAAAGCTGGACTGCCGAAAGGTCATGCTCCGCAAGGTGGAGGACGGCCAGTTCAGAGGGCCGGACCTGCACCAGTTCAAGGCTACCATTCCGGCCATCCCCAGCAGGCTTACCCTCAACAAGCCCACAAGAAGAGTTCGTCAAACATGAAGTATGTAGCTGGGGGTGCTGCCGCCGGTGCGGCTGGTGCAGGAGCAGCCATGTACTTCCTGAACAATGACTCAAACGAGCCCACCTACATTATCAACAACTACGACAACAGCCAGGGCCCAGAGAACATCACCTATACTCAGTACAACCAATCCCAGTATAACGAATACGAAGGTGACTACATTGACAATGGAGACTATCGGTATGATAGCGATGGTGATCGTCAATACTCTCCAAACAGTCCAGACGATGATAATCGCTACTACGATAATGATCACGATCAGCACGCTAATGACACAAACTACGGTACCCAGTATGACAATGATCAAGTGGATACATCGTATGATGCCCCAAGGTACCAACAGCCAAGTGATCAGCAAGACTATAACGATGGAAACAACGGTAGTGATGGCAACGATGACTGTTGTAGCTGCGACAACTGCTGTGAATGCGATGCCTGTTGTGGGTGCTGCGGTGATGACAACGGCAAGGATGGCGGCGGCGGGTGCGTTGTGATGTAATAGATTGTGCTTAAAAGTTGAGTAATGAACGAGTTCTACTGTACACGGTAATTGCAGATTAGCAATCATGTGATTTTGATGATATTTGTTTAATGGCTCGTGCAGGTCTAGGGTGATCCCGACATGGTTACGGACAGTGAGTGAACGAACGACGGCGAGCAGCACGACTTACTCAGTTTCGCTAGGCATCACAGAAAACAAGCAAAAGAGCATGGACTCGCATGGTGAATAACAATGTGCAACCGAACAAAGGACAATGTTTCATATTGGGAGGAGGAAAGAGCAAAAATGGCAAAAGAAATTGTCCGCTGTGAGGTTCGAACTCACGACCTTTGGATCACTCTAATCTAGGATTAGATCACAATCTAATATGAGACCAACGCTCTAACCAACTGAGCCAAGCAGACTGTACTAATTGAATATTGGTCTTCGGTTTATTTGTGTTCATCAACGAAATTGAGTACCATTCTTTGCGAGTGTCAGATTGGCAATCACCAGTCGACAATTATCTGTTAACATAGTCCGGACATCCAAGTCGAGGTCAATTGAATGGTCACCAGTATTGTATGAATATATCAGTATTGACAGCAGTAAAATCTGTTCGTCATTCATTGGAACATGCTAGCCCCTCGAGACAGATGGTTGAATGACGACGTGAAAGCGCCAGGTAGTCATTAAGAAAGTAACTATTATACACCCAAAATTTCCCATGCCCAATACCCTTGAATTAAATCCCAGACCTAACCTCTGAAGCCTTGCTTTCGAAGCGTATCTCGCTGGAGGTCCTCGACTCCGATACAGTGGCCTTTGAAGCATTCTCATATGCAATCTGAACATTCGTAGTCCGCATAATTCCATTATATGTCATGATCTCTTCCTCGGATCCGGTCGGCGAAACACTACGAATCTCAGTATGTTGAGTTCGCGAGACCCGAAGGTCTTTGAGGCGAATATCATCGTGGTTATGCGATCGCATTCCACCTGTCCCGCGAGAGTTGTTGGCATATCGGCCGCCATATGGAGTTCCAGATGGTGCGTCTGAGCTTCCTCCAAAGAGAGCAGGGAACCATCTTCGGAAAAGCGGTCGGAGAGCGGGGACCGAAGCGCAGATGATGGCGAGATTCGTTTCGACGGCGCCCCAGACAGGAAGTACGGAGTAAAAGGTGTCTTCGCCGGGTCTCGGCCCTTCGACGAGTTGGTGATAGATGGAAATGACACGGATGATGCCGATGACACCGACTCTGGATAATATTAGTATCGATCTCGCGAAGCTGTAGGCGCAACTTACACGCTGCCCAACAAAAACACACTCAGGACAGCAATCTTGGTCGCCCACCGCATGGTCAAGCCAAGGAAAATCCAGAAAGGGAGTGCAACGAGCAGGAAGTCTGTCACGATTGTGATGCAAGATGCAATGACGTGAAACCAGTTGCTGATACAATGAACACCAGGTTCCTTTCGTAGGGGAAAGTCCCAATTGGCTTCAATGGGCCAGCACTGGAAGAGTGCTGTGAAGAAGATGGCGACGGCATGCGCAGCATTAAAGATATTGAGCCCATATATGGCGTAGCGCACGTTGGTTTTGTGGCCACCTAAGCGAAGGAGGAATACTAGAATCGAGGCCTTGACGAGTGCTAAGACGGGGTTGTAGAACATCTGCACGAGAAAGTTCCACCAGAAGCCAGCGGCAAGATCGAGGTCTTTTGGGACATCTCGCTCGTGGAATCCCCAGTAGTTGAGCTTCATAACTGTATAACTGTTAGCAAATGGGTTGTCTTGATGGAACAAGATCCAAGTCCACGTACACATGTAAAGAGGTCCAATCATCATCAAAGCAAAGAACTGTCGACGTTAGTTCATCGCCAAGACATGACGATTATTGAACTTACCAAGGCCGCCAGCACGAGCCAGTCATCTGTCAAATATAAGCTTTCGGTATTGATTGCACTGACCATGAGAGAGACTCACCTAATCCAACAGTCCGTGAGGTCACGCGACTGTATATACGCATAGACACGATGATGATTGATAGAGCCGGAAAGATGAAAAGAGCAGCTAGGCCCTTTTGCTGAAGAGGAGTAGTAGGAAGACTCAGAGGATCAGGGTAGGGCGGTGGCCCTGTTCGAGTATATAGATGTAATGAGGCCATCGTGAATGCCAAACCAACATAAAAGAGATGGTATGTCAAAAGTGTGAGGGTGCAGAGTTTGCACCATGGGACGTCAAGCGACACTAGAAAGATTGACGCAAACTCGATGTGACCGCTGATCCGGGCGAAGACGGCCGCTGCGGTTGATCGTCGCTCTGTATGTACATGTAACAGGACGAACCAGGGGGGAACCGCTGACACGGTATTGGCACAAGATGAAGACGATCGCTTAAGATGGGGCCCTTCAGATTTATGTATAGTAGATATCCAGGGGAACCCAGCAACGCAGAATCTTTGGACGAAGAACGCGGAGACCAATAAAACAGGATGAGAAACAGAGTTCATGAGGATTGTCACCCAAGTGACCCAACGTGGTCAGCATGGTCCGTGGTTTGGGAGCTGAACCACCATCTTTGGTGCTTCGAGTAAGACGAGTTCCTCGTTCCTGGATTGCACAATACGGCGTTATTCATGTGCGATTACGAAAGGGGAAAGTGATTGCCGGCATATCTCAGTGCGCCTGATTCTGGAATCAAGGAATTGTGTGTCAACTACCGGTGATTCAGCTACTGTTGTGTCACACGTCCCGTGTGCGGTTGGACTGCAGGGCTGCTAAGGTTTTCTGTGCCGCAGAGACTCTGGGTACGATTTCCGGTCTTCCGCCAAGAACGCGTATATATTTCCCCCTCAGCTGTGTTTTCGGTCATGCATGTTGATTGTTGAAGAATCCAAAGTAGAAATGATGGAACAAAGTGGCTTGCAACTAAATAGGCGTTGATGCCCAAGGCTTCCGGTGGTGGCTGAAACTAGGCTGTCAACAACTTGTTTTCAGGACGAGGCATGACGCCTTCGCTAGATCCTGTTGGAAGCCTCCCAGACGGCTCATCTTGCTACAATACACGGACTACTCGTTCTGATGTCTTCAAGCATTATAAATTGGGAGGGTGAACTAATATCGTTAACCCAGAGCAACGGTTGGGTGATTTGTGATTAGGTTCGGGCTAGATCTCTTAGCATTTCCATCAAAGGTGAAGATCAGCATTCGCGCGATTTTCCTTCAACAATCTCGAAAACTCGAAGGACCAACGTGCATATGCATGAATGAAGGTAGTATGCATTTCTAAGGGATGGATCATGCTGGACCCTGAGCATGTTTGAACCGAGGACCGATAAGGGCCAGGGGAGTAAGAGACTCGGAACTATAATTCTAACTGACAGAAATGCCTAGGCCACTTTAGGATGAGTTTAGGCAACTCCAGTATAACTTAGACAAGTTTTGATCAGTTATTTCTTGCACTTCGCAAGATGCCATTGTGCTTTTTCTGCCTCCCAGGGCTTGCTGCTCCTCTAGCTCCATCACAAAGAGACTACCGAGATGCTCACATCTACCCCGGATCCCCGACCCTGGTCAAGATTTCCAACCAGTCGAAAGACCCGGAAGGCTGAGCGATGATCCTTCGCTTGTCTCAGCTAAATGATAATCCGTTGATCTTTTCTCCATGGAGATTGTCATCATCTTTTAGCACGATTTTTTACGAAGTCGATCCCACTCTGACAAAGATTCTCAACCAACAGCCGCTCAAAATTGAGTTCTCGTTTCACCCAATCGCCAGGATCATGAACTTTTGTCGGTCTTGAATGCCCAGCCTGTATAATTTGTCCGTCCGCTGGGTCCCGCTCCAATCACGATTAGAGTAGTCCTAGTCTGACGGGAAGCGGCTTCGACCCGAAGGCTCTCCAGTTGAGGGTTATGCATAATGTAACAGTAATTCTACGCCAAACTTTGAAATCGACCATCATTTCCACTTACAGAAAGACCCTTGTTCTCTGGAGCGACGAGAAGCCGCATCCCCGCGGCGGCTGAAAAGGAATGGCGCCAGTGGGAGAAAAACGCCCGCAGAATCGGCACAGATTTTGACAGGAAATCGAGGTTCAGAGGGTTCTGATATGTATGGTATTCTCTCCTCTCTCAACGGCAATCCTTAGCGGCTCTTACACCACCGTCGCCACCGCACTCCATCGTCAAGCATGGATATCTTTCGGCCCATGAACCTAAGCATGAAGGTGATTACTACCTAATACGTGCTAAACACCGCCAACTCGCGTACGTATGTCTGTAGGATTGCAGTAGTACCATAAAATCTAGTGTTCGATATATAGACGGCACAGAAAGCCATGTGGCATAAGCCGATCTCTCCCCTTTCCCTCTCTTTCCTCCCCCAACCCACTCGAGTCCTTGGCGCTCTGATCCGTCCCTGCAGCAAGCCTCAAAACTTTACAAGATGCAAGCCTCTCACATCTCGTGGCTGCTTGCCGCGCTTGTTCCATTCACCCTTGCTCAGACGATCGAAGTCGATGGCAAGACGGTCCGTACGTAACACCATCGCCTGCAGATTTTGTTTTTCTTTTTCTCTCATGAACCATTGCTAATCTGAAACATGGGATAGCGGCCAACGAGAAGAATGTTGCCCCTGCGATGTCTGAGCCACCGGCTGCATCGTCCAAGTATTCCTTTGTCGATGACACCCCCCGGCTGACCGATGCCGTGCTCAGCAACCTCACGGACCTCAACCTAAGTGAAGTTGACCTCTTTTACTTTGCTGATACCAAGGGTTCCAAGAAGAGATCTGCTGCTGTCGACTCCAAGTGTAAGGTTTTCCCTGGTGACAAGCTTTACCCCAACAAACTCATCTGGAAGGTCCTCGATCTTCTCAGTGGAGGTGCCCTCATCAGCACAGTTCCCCTTGGCTCAGCCTGCTATCAAGGAGAGCATTATAATAAAGAGAAGTGTTCATTTTTACTCGACAATTGGCATAACAGCACGACACAGTGAGTTTCATCCTCGATCGTGCCGTCTCATACGTGCATCAAACTAACATGTTCAAGCATCGATGATCCCACTTCGGTCATGTCACCCCTCTTTGAGGGTGCCACCTGCGAGCCTGAGAACGCCGCTTCAGGCTCCAAGTGCACCATCGGTGGCTTCCCTCTTTACTCAATCAAGGCCACCTGTGTTGCCCATATCCAACTCGCCGTCAACTTCGCTCGCAACCTCAACCTCCGTCTTGTCGTTCACAACACTGGCCATGACTTCCTTGGCAAGAGCACCGGTGCCGGTGCCTTGAGCATCTGGACACATCACCTCAAGGACATCAAGTTCACCAAGAATTACCGTGGTGCTAGCAGCTACACTGGCCCTGCCTTCAAGATTGGTGCTGGTATCCAAGTCAAAGACCTCTACCTGGCTGCCGACCAGGAGGGTTACACTGCTGTTGGCGGAGAGTGCCGTGTAAGTCATCCACTTCATCTGTCATCCCTCGCAGATACTAATGGGTTCATAGGATGTTGGTGTCGCTGGCGGTTACCTTCCCGGTGGTGGCCACTCGCCCATCAGCCCCATCGCTGGTCTTGCTGCCGACCAGCTCCTTAGCGTTGACATTGTCACACCTGATGGTCGCTTCGTCACTGCCGACGAGAAGCAGAACACTGATCTCTTCTGGGCTGTCCGCGGCGGTGGTGCTGCTACCTGGGGTGTCGTCGTCTCCATGACTGTTCGAGTCTACCCTAAGATGAAGTTCTCTGGCATGACCTGGAGTGTCAATACCAAGGACGCTGGCATCTCTCAGGAGGCTCTCTTCAAGGCCCTTGATGTCTACTGGCGTCGCTTCCCTGAGTACTCTGACAAAAACAGCTACGGATACAGCTTCATGTTCCCTGCTGGCAACGGCAGTTTCCTCTGGACCATGAACCCTTGGATGATCCCTAACATCTCTGTTGGCGAGTTCAAGAAGATTGTCCAGCCCCTCCTTGATGAGTGGAAGGAGCTCGGCGTTGACCCCAAGCCCACATTCTTTGAGCATGACCGCTTTTACCCTGCCTGGAAGACACATTTCCCAGCTGAAAACGTCGGTACCTACAATGGTCGCTCCGGGTCCCGTCTTATCCCCCGCAAGAACTGGAATGACCCTAAGCTCCTCAACAACACCATCGACGTTCTTAAGAGTATCCTTGCTGACGAAGGTATCCTCATTATCTACAACATCAATGCCAAGCAGCAGAACACCCCTCCCAACTCTGCCAACCCTGCCTGGCGCGATGCCAACATGTTTGTTATCACTGCTCTTAACTGGAACTACACCGATAGTGAGGAGGAGATTGCCAAGGTTAACAACGAACTCACACATGGTGTCATGGAGCGCCTCAAGGCCGTCACTCCCGGCGGTGGTGGTTATGGTAACGAGGGTGATGTTATGGATCCTGACTTCGGCCAGTCCTACTTCGGTTCCAACTATGCCAAGCTTTATCAGCTGAAGCAGAAGATTGACCCTTACGGTGTCTTTTATGCTCCTACTGCTGTTGGTAGCGAGGACTGGTATATCACCGATCATCCAGCCTACGTGATCAAACAAACCGGTCGTCTTTGCCGCAAGTAAATAGTCTAGCATAGAGCTCTTCTTCATTGTAGATATTTTAATTGCACTCTTTATTTTATGTAAAGCAATATTAATTCGAAGCCTGTCAGGCTGCTTCATGCGGACTGACCAATTGCATTCCTTATGAAACTGCTTTGCGTGAACACGGGATATCTTTGCCTATACCGAAGCTTATTTTGGGGGGGATCATGTTCTCATTCATCACCTATGTTCGCAGCTCAACACTTAATCTTATAGGGGGCAGTCGACCCCATTCTTACCAATGCCGAGTCTAGGCCTTTTGTTATTATTTCTCGCCTAAGGCGCTGAGTGACAAGTTGGCGATATCTATTTAATATCAATGGATATCTTACGAATATGATTAGGTAGGGTTGTAAGGACCAAGATCTCACTTGTCTCCCAGCAGTCTTCCACATACGTGTTAGCAGTTCTCAGCTTCCAATTGCCGTATAGTATCACTTCCCTCCCTGCACTGCTACCAAGTATCCTCGTTATCATCTTTGAACTTTAGCCAACTTGGCTCGTCAAAATGGCCACTACTAGTTCCGACCCTCCAATCTGATCCTCCTACCTTCTGCATCAGAATGTACCCTCTAGGGTCCTCAATGTTCAAGGCAAGTTGCTTTGGTCCGGTCAGTAAACGGTGTATACAGCGAGGGGACTTACAAACCTTGATTCCTATCTTTTCTTCCAATATATCGTATAGATGGTCTTCAAGGCCGCCGTAACTTTTTAAGTGGATACAATACTCATTGTTCTTCATCTCAACCACGTAATCGTGATTGTAACCAAACCAGATCCTTCGGATGGACCCTAAATCACTTGCAAGGGTGTTCTCAGCGACATCTCTAGACAAGGTCCTCATTATACGCCAGTGGGATGAGTTGTCCATCATGCTGATGAAAAAGAAACCTTTGACACCAAGGCTTATGTGTCGGGGACATCCAAACTTTTGGTGCTTATCGAGCCATGTAACGAGTTTCGGATACTCGGTCGCCAGCGAGTCGGACCAACCTGGTTACAGCTATCAGTCCCTGTCTATATCCAATAACGGAGCTTTGACTCACACGTCCAACAGTTAAGGTCACTTCCAGTATGATAGTGGTAGAGCCATGATCCATTGGCACCAAGCGCACAAATCTTGTGTTTATCATTGTCACCTATCAATGGTTTCAGGTCGTTTTGGCGGCATCTATGGCTGGTAAGGGACTTTGTCAATAATGACAAGATTTTGACTTACTCGAAGCTTTCCCCTTTACCTCCAAAGAAGAAGTCTCTTCCTGATAGGAACAACGTAACGTCCTCGTCACCCTTTACATAATGAGACCCTGAACTTCGAGGTTTCACACTCGAGATTCCCATTGGAGCATTGCCTCTTTCACTAAGCTGGAGGCGGAGGCTCGCTAGTTCCTTGCTGGCCTCTTCGGTTCGCTGAAGCATCTCATGATGCCGGAGTTTGCGTTGCTCTTCCAGACTCTCGATCTTCTTGTCTTGTTGGCGCATCCGCTCTTGGCTTTCCTTATACTTGCCCTCCAAGACTTTGAAGCGGCGTCTCTGTTCCCTCATTTCTTCAAGACTTACCTTGAGGTTCTCTCGTTCTTGATTAAGATGGTCAAACTTCTTTTGCATCGTCTCACGATATTGGCGTTGTTCTTCGGCTGACTTTTCGTCCTGGTCCCTCCGGGCTTGCCTCTCCATTTCGAGTGCTTCTGACATCTCCTTCATGACCCTCTGCTCAGCCAGAAGGATGTTTGAGTTGAGGCCAATTCCCGCTTCAGTCTCATTAAGATCTTTATGCTCGCTGACCATCTCCTTTTGAATGGAAATAGTAACTCGATTGTTTTTGGCAACAGTTCTGAGTAGGGACATGGCGGATGAGCGGGTATTGTTATGGCGGTTGACTTGAGCGCCTTCTTCGACCAGGGCTCCCCAGAAGCCATCCGTGGCGATCAGCTCCTGCTCCCGTCTTTCTCCTGTTGCTGCGTCCTCGCCTTCCCACATGGTAGTGACGAGAATAACGTTCTTGAGACTGTCCTTACCACAGAGCTTCCGGAACATCATAAGGTTCTTTTGAGCAGATCCGCCCATACGACAATCTGTGATCCTATGAAGATATAGGATGCCGCTCAGTTTGACATTGTCTTCATATGTCTTGGCGAGACTCAAAGCAATCTCTTTGAGAACTTCGGTGTCTGATCGGTTCGTGTCATCAAACCCCGGGGTATCCAGAAGATATATGTCAGAGGTATCTGACCATTTGCATTTGTATGCAGTGACGTGCTGTGTACCTGCATCGTGTTAAGGCGGGACCATGTCGCAACTGATGAATGACATGGCTGATACGTACAAGCTTGCAGATCATGGCCAACGGGAACATCTTGTCCAGTGCACAACGAGATGAAAGTGCTCTTTCCCGACCCGGTCATTCCCATGATAGCTATCGCAATGTCGCTAGGCCTCGGCCTAAAGCCTTCAAATACGTCACCCATGGTGCCAGTTCGGTTGTGCTCGAGTTTGTGAAATATGGTGTCTGAGAGGAAGCAAAGCGGCGCCAGTTGAGTTAATTATAACTTTATGGGGTTGGCTGTGTCTGGGGAATCCATTCCGCTGCTTGTGACTGGGGTAACAAGCGAGCATCAGATTTGCGAGAAGCGAGGTCGGGACCAGTCAGGATTTAGTTGAAAGATCATATCATTCTCAGCGTATCAATTCCTTCGACTTGTGCATTATCATAGTTGCTGAACATGCTCAACCCCGCTGTGGCTTGTGACATCGGTTCAGCGTGACCTCCTGCATTATCGTGGTGATGTGATGCCCAGTCTGATCGCGATATGGCGTAGGCTATTGGCTGATGTCACTGGAACTTGACATGGTTGCTTGCTGTCCGGAACACAGCCTGGTCGTAATGCATACAATGTGGATGCCTAACGCCTTGGCATTTGCAGCAAGGCGTATTCCATGAGGGCAGTAAAAGTCAGGTCCTTTATTCTGGGTAAATGACACATTCATTCGGGTATTTTTAAGGTGAATATGGGAAGACTTACTCCGCAATGTACCTAGACTTGGGTGTTTTTTAGATGATTTAACTTTGATATCCCAATTTTGGCCAGGAGTGTACTTGCTGTTTGAGGAGCGGCTGGGCGAGGGCATGCTCGCTGAAAATATTGGTCCTGCAGACAGCTGAAAACAGGGGTTTATTTAGATCAGTTTCTGTGTAGATGGGATTCTATATCTTCATCAAACCACTGACAATAGAGTCTCAAGATCACTGATACAAGGGTTTCAATTAGCTCAGAATATGTGCGATTGACGAGGAACAAAATTCGCCAGACTATTGATAACGATGTAGAACGAAAGTAAAGGCGGAAATGGAAATTATTCTACTGGGGCTAGATGAACAATCGCGGCAGCCTAACACAGCAATTCATGGGCACACGCCCTCTATTGCTTCAAATATTCTTGCTGTTTGCGATGCTCAAGGTCCAGTTGTCTACCAACTCTAGTGCGAAATTGTCAAAATACAGAGGGGATTTAATAAACCGCAGCGAAGATTGTTCTCAGCAATCACAATGCCAACCGATGAGATTGCTTGCAAGGTGAACTCGGCGCCCTGAGAAGTTTTATCGTAATGAATGTATCATCAGCCTCGGGATATATGCAAGATGCCCAGGAACAAAGGTAGGAGTTAGAGCGAGGGATGACAGCTGAAGAGATAACGAAAGGTTCTGGCACCAAACACTTGACGCCAATAAAACTAAAACGCACCGGGCGAGATTCAATTACACGCAGGGCGATAAATTTCGAGCTTCCGTCAGAAATAGAAGGGTTGAGGTCAGAGCTGGAGAGTCTAAAGGAAATCTCAAGCCTATTCACTCAAACCGCTTCCCCAGGTCATATGCTATCTGTTTACTCAACTGCCGGAAGCGAATGCGCGTGCCCGAGGGCAAAAGTATCGCCATCAAGACATTAAAAAAAGAAACCTCTAGCCAAGATGTACCGTCTGTGCCCATGAAGCCACGCCACAGGCCTCGCTACTAGGAAATTGCGTTTGGCGCGAAGTCCGAATTTCCGGAAATGGTGTGGACCGAGTGCGAAAACCCCCAACTTCCGCTGAGTCATGAGTCTGATCTGATCGCGCCGTGAGGGCTGCTATGGGTTTATTACCGGCCGGGTCTGATCTGAGCACGGGAGGCTGAATTAGTTAATTACTAAACGGAGATTCGGGAACTCAGCTGAGTTTAGCGGCGGCGGCATGTAACACAACCCCGTTGACAGCTCAGGGGAAT